>JAODAL010041084.1:0-36247 GCA_025379985.1 Phyllomedusa bahiana
CAATTGGATAGGTAAAAGGTCAAAAGTTATTCTCCCAAAAAAGGACACTGGAGATTCAAAAATAGGGCGGGTCGGAAAGGCCAAAACGGGCTGGGTCCTTAAGGGGTTAAAAAATCAACTTTGAAAATTTCTTAAAAATGTGAAATATTTTGTAAATTTCTAACCCCCCTAATGTTTTAAAAAAAAAAAAATACATTAAAAAAAATTCCCAACCCTACAGAGAAACTTTGGTAAGGGCTAGTTTAAAACTATTTGAGTGAAATAACAATGACACACCGAAATTGTTCACAATATTTTAATATTTTTTACAAATAAACAAGGATTGTATGGACCAAAATTTCTTACTAACTTAAAGCACAATGGGCGACATGAATGAACGGGGCGGGCGCCAGAATTTTTGCCTAAAAAAGCTGTATAGCCCAATTCTGTACACAAAGAAAAAGTTGAAACACTCACCCCCTCCATGGGGATATAACACGAGCTGAATAGAGAAGTAAAATCCGCACCAGTACCCCTTAAAAAATGTAAATCAAAACTTTATTGTACAAGTTCTTAAAAATTCAAAATAACATGGACATCCAACAAAGGTAAGTTGAAAAAAAAATGAAAACAGGGTTTCGATGAGGTATTTTAATCAGGGGTTCTTGATCAACAAATGGGGAAAACATATATATTCCCACCAAAAACCAAAACCAAATTTATTCAAAATTACAAAACAAAAAAGCATATATGTACAATATAATATCATTAACACATGTGAAAAAAAAGAAATATCTTATTCACATTAGAGGATTCAATAATGCAATACTAAATCAGACCTATAAATAAGGCCCTTTGGGTGAGAAGATCCCAAACAAAAAAATCCAAAATCTTCCCCTTTTAACAATGCACGCCCCAACACTACCCATTATGCTTATTAAACCCTTTCAGCCTGAAAAACCCAAAAAAAAAGACTTAAAAACACCAGCTGTTTATAAATAAAAATGTTTAGAGACATTAGAAGGTTTATTTGTATATAAATTAGCAGCATCCCTAACATGTTCTTGTATTCTGACTTTTAACTTTCTCGTAGTACAACCTACATATAATTTATTACACTGTGTACATGAGATATAATATACAACATAAAAGTGCTTTCATTAAAAAATGTTAATAACATAAGGCTTAGAATTTAGACTTCCCAAAATTTCTTTAATACTATGTACAAACTTGCAAACACTTCATCGTTTGTTAGAACATTTAAAGAAACCATGACACGCTAACCAATTGTTGTGGTCTTACCAACAGTCTGAAATAAGCTTGGGGATAAAATACTGCATAAGGTGGATGCTTTTCGGGGTAGAGAATCTAAACCTTTTTTTTAAGAGTGATCGCAAGATATCATCTAACATTGGTAAATATTTAATTTGGGGAAACCCCTCGTTGGGGTTTTGTAACAAAAATTTAAAAAAATTTTTTTTTAGTCAATTTTTTAACAAAGGGTTTCCTAGATTTATGCCGCACAATATTTTTAGCCCAGCATAACATCCAATCAGGGTAACCACGACTCCGTAACCGCTTACAAACTAGCGTTTCCCCTTTAAAGGGGGAGTCTCTTACCTCAGTCCTGTTTTTTTGGGAACATTTTAAATTAGGGGCGTGTTTACGTTTTTACTAGGCTGCAGTAGAAGCCGTCTGTACTACAGGACCAGGCTGGCAGCCTATCGGGAGAGAGAGAAAACGGTCGTAGCTATAGCACCGAAAGCGATGCGTTCATACAAGGGGGAAATATTAGGAATAGAAAGGACAATGTTAATGGACATATATTTTAAAAGTGATTTTTTTGCAAGTCTTTAAAAAAAAAAGCAACCCTTTTTGCAGTGAGAAAACCCCTTTAAGATATAACTCCTCGGTAGAACAATTTCCCCTCTAGCCCAAACCCCCCCCCCAACGGAATAGTTTTTACTCTGTTAAAAATGGCATGAGCTGGCTTTTAAGATAGTATTGCCTGCTATACTTTTTCTATATGTACTTGAAATAATAGATTTAGAAGCAAGATTTGCTTGCAAAACCAAATCCAGAAAAGGTGGAATTTTTAGAAATTTTTACAGTAAATTTTAAAATTTGGGCCAAGTTCCCCCTTTTATGTGTTGGAAAAAAAGTGGGGCACGGCCCGCAGCACCCTACCCCAAAGATTAAAATTTAACTATATAACCCGTACCACACCTTTGTTGAAAAAAAAGGGGATTGTCCACAAAAAATATTTTTCCCTTCACACCTGAACAAAAATGTTGGCAAGAATGGGGAAAAAGAATCATCATCTTCCCCCCCGTCCCCCTTCCCCGCCCCTGACTCTCTATCTCAGTCAACGGCTTAACTCTCCCCCCGTTCCCCAAGTCCCCCTGCCTTGGGGTAAACCTAACCCCGCTCTATCTTTCAAACCCCAAAACCAAACTCTTCCTCGCCTCCGCCCCCACCTGAAAAACATCTCTCCCATCCCCCTCACCCTCAACTATGACCTACAAAATGCTGGTCCAGCCCCTTTTCATCTCCGCCTAACACTGCAACAAACCTTCTCTGTGGCCTTCCAGCTAGCACCCTCGCTCCCCTCCAATCTCCTTAAAATTGCTGCCCCTCGTTCCACCCCTTTTTCCCCCGCTACTCCCCTCCTCTCCCCTCTGCCCAAACCCCCTTTACTGGTTCCCATTGCCCAGCAAATTCATTTCAAACTCTAACCATACCTACAAGGGTCTCCATGACCCTCCCCCCCATCTCCTGCCCAACTTCCAAAAATCTCCCCTCCACGCAATCTCCCCTCCTAAGGGTTTTCCCCCTCTCTCTCCCCCTTAAACAGCTCCCCACAAACCGTCTCCAAGACTTCTCCCTGCTTTAACCCACCCTCTGGGAAATCACGCCCCAAACATCAACTCCCTCCACTTTCACCACTTCAAAGCAACCCGAAATCCATTTTTTAGGCTTCTATAACCTACACTAACCCTTGTTGTCACTTCTTGCTCCACAAACATGTCTGCCCCTCACCTCCTCCCTTTTTCCCCCCTCCTTGTAGATTGTAACCCTCGCGGGTGGGGTCCTCTCCCCCCTCTGTGTGCCCAATGCATTAATCATTTACTTTGAAATTGTTTTGATTTATTTTTTGATGTAACCCCCCCTGAATTACAGCCCCGGGAAATAAATGGCGTTTAAAAATAAATAATAATAATGGCGAAAATTTCGCTCCCATAGACGCACCGACCTTCTGCAAATAGAACTCATTATTAAACATAAAATTATGTGATAATAAATACTCCAAAACTACAAGAATGAAATCCCTTAACTCCTGAGAATAATCAGAATATTTATCTAAAAAATATGACATGGCAATAATACCTAAGCTATGTGGAATACAAGAATACAGTGATAAAACAACCCGGGGAAATATTTGGTTTTCATTCTATGGCTTCAGTAATATTCAAAACGTGTTTTGTATCTTTCAAATAGCCTGGACATAAAGGAACAAGTGGCTGTGAAAGAGTCAACCCAAGACAAAAATTTTTCATGCATAGAACCAATGCCAGCCACAATGGGCCGCATAGGAGGTGGAAATAGCATCGTGTGCAACTTAGGTAACGAATGAAAGTCGGTTTACAGGGGAATTTTCACTTTCAAAAATCAAATTCCCTCTGATTAAAAATACCTATAGCAAATCCCTCCTTAGTTGGATCATCACGTAACTTCTCATATGTAACAGAATCAGTCAAAAGATTAACATTTGGCTGAATGTATAATCCTGTGTTTAAAATAACAACAAAACCCCTTTATAAAACCTCCTAAAAAATTAGATCTGGTGATCACGAAAGCCCCCATACAGTTTTTCCTTTCAGACTTGTTTGGGTTACCCCATTGTTTTTTTCGGTTTTTGTGCAGACAAAATAATAAGTTCCTGTTGAACAATATTTTGAAAATGATCAACTATATCAGTTCTTGTTTGTACTGGATAGAAAAAAGGGTTGCGAGTAGCAAATGCATCTGATCTGTTGACACAATTATAGTCATTGTTCCCCTCCACTTGTAACTGTAACAAATCCCTCTGGGCAATTTGATCTTGAAGCATAGTTGCATAGACAGGATTGAGAGGATTACTGACTCATTATTGAGGTCATTATATTGATCAAAGAAATGTTTCTTAACCATGAGAGATCTTACAAAACGATTCACATTCAAAATAGTTTGGTAAACATTAATATGCATTGTTGGGCAAAATTTTAACCACGAGAGAGGACAAAATTTTGAGATTCTAAATAATGGGACAATAAATTGATCACATTGTTCTCTACTTCATCTCCTCCTTTTTGTTGTTCGGTCTGAGAACACACTTTTCTACGGTGTTTTCTGCCTCCACATCTTGATCATTTTTTGATTTGTTTTTATTGATTTAATTATTGGCCCCCTTTTAACACCGGATGGAAGAGTGGGCGTGATGTCTAAAGTCTCTCTATCCGAACTTTTTGCTCAATTAGCAAAAAACCCCACCGTCTCGAAAATTTTACGTTTTTTTTTTTTTTTATAAAACGTGTTTTTTTTTTTTAATGGATTTGGGGGTTGAGTAAGTACGCGCCCAACTGGCATAGACCAGTTCTAAAGATGTATGAACAGGCGTATTCCAAACTTTGGCACAAATAGATGAGGCAACTAATCAGAAGGGGGTTTTTTTATTAGTGGACTTAACTATCCAGACAAAATTTGGGAATCGAAACCAGTGGCTCTCATAAAGGAAACGGGTTTGCAATAACTAAAGATAATTATTTTCCCAAATGGTCAGGAAAACCGCTAGAAAAAGGGCCCCTTTCTAGAAATTAACCCCTTAAACCGAACGCCGAAATATTAAAGACCAAACTTTTTTTTAGTTTTTTGGGCCCCCTTCGTTTAAAAAGTTGTAAATTTTTTTTTTTCAATGACGCAGTTGGAAGAGGCCCCCTTTTTATTCGAGACAATTGTCTTATAAGGGAAAGTTTAAGTACACTTATAAAATAAATGCAGTATTTTTTTTTTATTTTTTACAAAAAATTTTTGGTTTTTTTAATTTTTTTTTTACACCATTCCATTTCACATTATAAACTTGTTAGATTAAAACTACAGGGTTTTAGGGTCTGTGGGTACAAAATGTAGGGTTTTTTTGTCGGTAAAATTTTGTAAAAATTATTTTTATAAAATTTATTTTTTTTTTATTTTTTTATTTTTTTTATTCTTTTTTTTACACTTTTTATGGTTTTTTTTTGTCTTTTTTTGACTCCCATGAAAGGAGAAAAAGTTTTTAAAATTTTTTTTATTTTTTTTTTTTACACTTAAAATGTATTAAAATATTCATATATGCTAATACATGCAATCTGTGTCAGTCTGACAAGGGGTATTTGGGCAGCACAAAGTGCATCCTAATCAATGGCTTTTTACACAAACAAATCGGGGCCATGCAGGGCCCCGAGTTACGTGCAGGGCCCTCCCCGAGCCGTCGGGGGACCGGGGCCTTCCGATCACCCACAGAGAGGGGATCCCTTTGATTGCGCTGCGGGACGCACCGCCGCAATCAAAGGGTTTTAAAACATGGGGTTTGGGGGGGTTTTTCCCCGCTCCCCGATGCCCGCAGGGATGTTGGGGCGGGGGCTTTTGTAGTTCAGCCCCGATCCCCCGGGGCCAAACTTTTGGCGCCCGGGGGGCCCCCAAAACCCCCCCGTCTGCAGCGACGTCCAAAAAACCGGGCGCTGGGGAGACGAAGACGCCCCCCAAACGGCCCGCCCCAAAAGACGGAATTGGGACGGTCGTTTAAAGGGGGTTTAAATTCCTTTAAAAGATCGACAGGTTAAAAAAGGTTCAAAGGGTGAGGGGCCCCTAGGAAAAAAAGTGACCATAATATAATACATTTCAATTTATCCTTTAAAAGGTTTTTTTTTCGGGGGCCACCCAAAAAAACTGAATTTTGGAAGGAAGGCTAAATTTTTTCCCGCTTAGGGGGGCCCTAAAACCCCTATTTAATGGGAAAGTTGTTTTAACCCCTTCAACCCAACCCTGGCCCTATCCAAAACGTCCAGGTGGTTTTGGGGGGTTTAAGCACCTGGACGTATGGATACTCCAAAGGATTTTGCGCGAACTCTAAGGAGCAAATTCGGGATCGGGGGCCGGGGGGGTCAGCCGTAAATTTTTCAGCTGACATCCCCCAGCGTCGGGGCCCCAAAAATGGATGCTCCGGGGGGGGGGCCGTTAAACCCCCTTAAATTATCGGGGACGATCGGGCCAAATAATTAAAAAGGGACGCAGGAGGGGGTTGCTCCTCCTGCGTTCTCTGTCGGGGGGCAGCAGCGCACGGATCGGGCACGATCCCTGCAGCTCCTTTCCTCCCCCTAAGACAACAAGGGGGCCCGAGAAAAGCCTTCCGGGGTTTTCTATGACTTTACAAACCCCCGGGGGGGGTTTTGGGCCCCCCCTGGGCCCCCGGCATCGTGGACTGGGCAGTTGTCCCAAAAGGGAACCCGTCCAAAAGCATTTTTCCGCTTAATTTTCACTGATTCCCATTGAATGAGAGATCTTAAAAAATTTTCTCATTCAAAACCCCCTTTTGGGGAAAAATAAAAAAATAACGTGAAAAAAAGGTTTAAAAAAAAAAAGTGAAAAACATGTAAAACACAAAAACAAAAAAATAAAATAAAAATACGTACACCGGGCCCCTTTTTTTCCCTTTTCAAACGCCAATCCCCCCCCAAAAATGAAACCAAAAAAAAATAAATACCCATATTCGGGAAAAGCCGGCCCCGGGGTAACGACCTGCCTATAAAACGTTCATGTTAAATTTAAAACCCCTACGGTGAACGCTGTAAAAAAAAAACCCCCAAAAAAAACAATCACAAAAATTAAGATTATTGGGTTTTCCCGCAGCCATAAAATGGGGAAAATAAAAAAGCTTAAAAAAACCAAAAATCCTAGAAAAAAACCAAAATTGTACCAATTAAAACCTCGGTTCAAACCCGGGAAAAAAAAAGTCCTCATACAGCTTGTATAAAGGGAAAAAAAGAAAAAGTTGAGCTCTCAGAGATAGCCCATGCTAAATATTGTTTTAAAACACTAAAAAAACTTTTTCTTTTTTTTTAAATGCTTCAGCTTAAAAAAAAAAATATAAATAGGGTATCGCCCTAATCGGTTTGCGCCCAAAGAGTAAAGGGTTAAAATTTAAAACGGATACTTTCAGGTGAGCCCCGTTAAAAAAAAAAAATAAAAAACACTACTAGGAATGCAGAAATTTTTTTCACCCTTTGGCCCCCAAAAAAAAAAAATTTAAAAACGATCAAAAGCCTTGTCCCCCCAAAAAAAGATACTAATAAAAAAGTCCCCCCCAAACTTTCAAAAACAATCCTACAAAAGCTCCAAGAAAAAGAAAAAATTTTTAAAAATTAGGCTCTCCCGGCTATGGCGATGCAAAAACGTATTTTCCTGGGTTTAAAAAAGTTTTTTATTGTATAAAATCAGGGAAAAAATTAAAAAAAAAAAACAAAAATTTTGGGTATCGGGGTAATCGTTTTTTGACCTGTTAGTAAAACTACCAAGTTTTAATAAAACCCCTACATGACGCTATAAAAAAAAAAAATAAAAAAACTACCAAGATTGCTGTATTTTTTTTCAAAACAACCCCACAAAAACCCTTTTAAAAAAAAGGGAACATGGGATCAAAGCACCGCCCTAATGGTATAAAAAAAAAAACCTTCAACTCATCCCCCCCAAAAAAAAAAAAACCCATACACAGCTCCCGCCCACAGTAATATAAAAAAGTTAATGGTGTCAGAATAGGACAAAATAAAAAAAGCAATTTTTTATAGACTTATTTTACTGTTTTAAAAGTAATTTTAAAAAAGGAAAAAAAAATATATAAAAAACCTTTTAAATTGTAATTGTTTCCCGGGCCCCCATAGTAAAGTTATCCTCATTTTTAAATGCCCCGGCCGGGAAATGCTGTTTAAAATTTAAAATCAAAAAAACAATGAGCCGCTGGGGGTTTTTCCCCCCATTTTTTTATTGCCCAATGGGTAAAAAAAAATATGGGAAACCCAACCCCGGCATTCCAAAAAGGGACAGTACACCCCCCCAGATGAGGGTTTCCCCGATGGGTTTTTGAATCCAAAATTTGGGGGACCCTTTGGAAGATTTTTTGCCTGTTTTTGCTATTTTGGGGGTTTGCAAATGCAAAAATGGCCCCCCCAAAAAACTGGTTCCCCAAAAACCCCAAAAAGCCTCCCCTTTCCCTTATACGCCCTGCCCATGCGCCCCAAACAGCAGGGTTTAAAACCCACAGGTAGGGTATTCCGGGGAACTTGGAAAGAATTCCTTAACAAAGTTTTAGTTTTTTTTTTTCCCGGATTCCCCTTTTATATAAGAAAAAATTTTAAACAAAATTTCAAATTTTTTTGGGGAAAAAAAAAATTTTTTAAAATTTTCCAGCCCTTTTGCCCAAAAAAATTTTTGAATCTTTTTAGTGGGGTTCATATACTCAATGGGACCCATGGATATATTCCTTAAGGGTGAAGGTTCCCAAAATGCGGTCTATTTAGGGGTTTTTTATTAAGTTTTAAAACACCCTTTGGGTGTCCCCCAAATGAAATGGGCCAAATTTAAAAAAAAAATCATAAAAGATAATGAGAAACCCTTGAGTAAAAGGGAGGTGCCCCCCTCCCATTCTGGGGTTATGGGGGGTTTAGCCAAAAAATGCACTAGGGACATTGGGGTTTTCTCTAAAAAAAGGCAGACCTGGGGGGAAATTTTTAAAAATTTAAATTGGGATTTACCTAGTCACATTTACTGAAATTTCCCGTTTAATTTAAAGGGATAAATATTTAAAATCTGCAAAAAAAAGGGGAATTGAAAAATTTTACCTCCACTTTGCTTTAAAATTTTTGTGAAAAATTAAAGGGTTTTTTCAAACTTTTTCCCAAAAAAGTGTTGTAAATACGTTAAGGGGTCTATTTCTCAGATTTTTCACCTTTTGGGGGTTTTCTAACATGCAGGCCCCCCAAAGCCACGCCGAATGGAGTGGTACCCCCAAAAAAATGTATATTCAAATTTTCTTGAAAAATGTTTAGAAAATTTCCACCTTTTAAAATTTTTAAAAGCCCCCCAATGTTTGTAAAAAAAAAAAAAACATTTAAAAAAAGAAAGCCAAACCTATAGTTTGGCATATGGGAATTTAGTTATAAACCCATTTTTGTGGGGGAAAAATTTCTGTCTTTTCAAGCAGAAATTTTGCAAACTTTTAAAAATTTCAAATTTTTCCCCAAAATTTTTTTTAAATTTTTTAAATTTTTTTTCAAAAAAAAAAAGGATTTTATGAGATAAAATTTCTTTTCTAAAATTAAAGCACAATGTGTCACGAGGGGAAAAAAAACTCTGAATCATATGGGGTAGGTAAAAGTGTCAAAAAATTTTTTTCTCCCCATTAAAAATTTACATAAAGCCAGATTCAAAAATGGGGCTGGGTTTTAGGAAAAGGGCCAAAAAAGCTGGGGCCTTAAGGGGTTAAAATAGCAGAACAAATAAAAAATGTGAGAACTTTAAAAACATCTTAAAGGCCAAACCCACTTTGGGGAAGGTACCCTACCTACAAAAAATAAAAAAATTAGAAACAGGAAAAAACCAAAGTGGATCAACAAAAGGGTATAAAGGAGGGAATAAATTTAAAAAAAAGAAAGCTACTAAAACCCGGGAGGGCATGAAAGGCACTAAAAAACAAAAAGGGAAAAAATAAAAAAATGTAAAATAATGATAAAGGCCGCAAAGCTGGAGACAGAAAAACATTTTTGCCATAGAAATTAAAAGGGAACCCCAAAAAATTTTTTTTAACCCATATAAACGGAAAAAGATTAAAAAAAAGAAAATGTTGGCCCTTTGAAAAATGGAAGGAGATATTTTTGGAGAGGGCAATGAGAAAAAGAGACCCCATTTTAAAAAAATTTTTTTTCCCCCACCCTAATTTTACCGAGGAGGATTACCATCCTGTTTTATGAGCAGAGGGAATTTAAAGGGAAAAATCCACTTTAAATGTTTCTTGTCTAACCCAGGAAGAAGTGCAGCTCCGTCTTAAGAAGATTAAAATAGACAAATTACCAGGCTGTGATGGTATGCACCACAGTGTCCTAAGGGAGTTAAGTAATGTCATAGATAGGCCCCTATTCTTAATATTTATGGACTGTATAATAACAGGGTATGTCCCAGCATGGGTTTATAAAGGAACGGTCCTGTCAAACTAATCTCATCAGCATCTATGAGGAAGTTAGTTCTAGATTGGATCGGGGTGAGACATTGGATGTCACATATTTAGATTTTTCCAAAGCATTCGATACGGTGCCACATAAAAGGTTGGTAAGTAAGATGAGAATGCTTGGACTGGGGGAAAATTTGTGCAGGTGGGTAAGCAACTGGCTCGGTGATAGAAAACAAAGGGTAGTAGTTAATGGTACATACTCAGACTGGATCCCTGTTACTAGTGGGGGACCACAAGGCTCAGTATTGGGCCCTATCCTTTTTAATATTATCATTAATGATCTTACACATGGATTGCACATTAGAATATCAATCTTTGCAGATGATAATAAGCTCTGTAAAGTAATCGAGACAATAGAGGATAATGTGTTATTACAAAAGGATCTGGATAAGTTGGAGGCCTTGGCAGAGAAATGGCAAATGAGGTTTAACACAGATAGAAACAATGTTATGCACATGGGAAGGAAAAATCCATGACATGATTACATGTTAAATGGAAAAACGCTGGGTAAAAGTGACAGTAAACTTAACTGTAGCAGCCAGTGTCAGGCAGCAGCTGCCAAGGCAAATAGGATCATAGATTATATTAAATGGGGTATAGATTCACATGATGAGAACATTATTCTCCCACTATACAAGTCACTGGTTAGACCACACATGGGATATTGTGTACAGTTTTGGGCACCAGTGCACAGGAAAGACATTGTAGATCTTGAACAAGTACAAAGGCGGGTAACAAGAATAAAAGGGTGGACTGCAATACCCAGAAAGATTAGCAAGATTAGGGTTATTTAGTTTAGAGAAAAGATCTCGCTCAAGATTAGAGATCTCGCTCAAGATTTATTTATACCCAGGACTGTATCCAGAACAGGGGGGCATCCTCTACGTCTTGACGAAAGAAAGTTTCTACATAAACATAGAAAGGGATTCTTTACTGTTAGAGCAGTGAGACAGAGAAACTCTCTGCCACGGGAAATTGTCATAGTGAATTCAATAACAAAGTTCAAAAAGGGTCTGGATGCATTTCTGGAGCGTAATTATATAACAATTAAGGACTCTAGGGTTCTGGGAGAGAGTCCCAAAAACAGGGATTTACTGATTGCCGATTGGAGTCAGGAAAGGAATTTTTTCCCTAAAAAGGCAATTACTTTTTACTACATGGGTTTTTTTTCCTTTCCCCGGATCAACACTTACAAAATAGGGGTGAACTAATGGATGTTGCTTTTTTTTTTCGGGGTTATAAACTTGTAAACCTTTTGCCGGGGTAAAACCGGCCCAAAACACTTTTTAGCGCCCAAAGTTTTGGGTGTTCGGGGGGGGTCGCACCACATTATAGAAGAACACATTTAAATTCTTTGACGCCAAAAAATTTGTCGCAACATTAAACAGCCAGACCAAGTTTTAAAGGGGGTCTCCGAGCCCGAGTTGCATAATGGACAGACTAAAAACCCCGTATGTATGACCTGCAGAATGTATGTATGACCTTTATACATTCTAGCGCAGTCTTTTACTACCCTTTAAAACGATTAGAACTGTCTTTTCAGTGCCCAAATTTATACATGTCACATAAAAATTCCAGAAAACAGCTCACATAATTTACACGTAGAATTTTAAAAAATGGGGCTGTTTAAAGGCATAACTAGCTGTGCCTTAAGGGGTTAAATGTTCAAATATTGACAAATTTTTTTAACTTGTCTGACAAGGGACCTCTACCAACCTTGCTATTTACTTTTTCTTTTATTATAGGGGAAAATTTTTTTTTGAAAAAAAAGTTTTCCCCCTTTTTTTAACAGCAAAAGTGGCACTAAAGTTTTGTAATTGTGTCACTTTTCCATCATGGACATTTATAAATCCGTGCTATACATATGTATATATTGTGGCAGAGTGACCTTAGACAGTCGCAGGGTTCTGCCACTAGGTGGCATACAGCAGGAACCTGCTGCAGACGTGCCGCCGAAAACCTGGTTTCGGGGGGGGAAGGCAACCATTTATGCATAACCATAGGTTTTCTGCCAAGTAGCATAAGGGGTGCTAGGGGGGCTAGTGATTGGGGGTTCCTTTCCCGGGACAGTTATAGCGTTGGGTGGGGGGCCGTCCCCCTAAACCCCTTTAGGGGCAGGCTTTTGGCATCGCTGGGGGCTTAAAAAAGCCTGGTACTTCAGGTTCAGGGGCATGGTTGCTACCTGGATGTTTTTGGGGGCAGCAGAGCTGGGGAAAAAGCCCTGGGGCCCCCGAGGCATAGGGAAGGCCTGGGGACACAGTAGGGCACTGTAATTTTAGGGCTGTGGGGGGAATAGGCATAGACCTCTGGGCAAAGGCTCTGTGCGTGAGTTAGTGGGCAAAGGCCGAGGGTTTATTTTTAGTTTTATGTGGTTTTTTTTTTTGTAAACGTGTGCCTCAATAAAGCTGGCTCAATTTGAAAATTCCCCTTTGGAAGAATTTTCTGCCAATAACGTTCTACCAAAGATGGCGATCCAGAAGCCAAGCGGGAATCCCCAAGATGGACCAAGATGGCGTCCGAACGCAAGTGAGGCGTTACATATGGTGGAGGATGCAACGGGCAAGATTGGCGTGTTAGTTTGAAAGGCTGGGGACAACCGGCTATACAGACTGTTGCTGTGGAAAGGGCGACTGCCCATAAGCAGGACAAATGTCCTTTCCCCGGGAACAGGAAAACCCCATCAGAACTGTTGGCAAACTGCTGCTGTGGAAACCCCAAGTCAAGCAATTTGGGCACCCACAGGCTTGCTTTTCAAGCCCAAAATTAAAAAAGGACCAGAACCCTAAATATTGGGCTATTAAAGGGACCCCGTGCTCCAAATATTTTTTTTTGGGCCATGGGAGACTTATTAATTTTTTAGCGGGCAATTGCCCTGAAGATAAAGCCCAAACCCCAATTAAATTTTTCCCGCGCAGCATCGGCCGTGCCCCCCCCCCGGCCTACTTCATATACTGAGGCCCAATAAAGAAAGAAAACAACAAGCACCCTCGGAGGGTCAATCAAAAGGCTATCTAAAAGGCCCAGGGGCCCTTCTTCCCAAAAAAATCAAAAGCCTGTGCCTCCCAACAGCATGGGGAAAAATCCAAACGGTGGGCTGCGAAGGGGGTTTATGCGCTGTTTTTTCCAGGAAACAACCTCAACAACAGAAGCCCCCTGAGGTCCACCAAAGAAAAGCCATAAGAACCCTGGGGTTCTGTGGGGGGCATCTCCCTTTGGTTGGTCTATATTCCAAAGGGCCTGCAAGTTACCCCGGACCAACATACCCTTTTGAAGACCCACCCCCAAACCGGTAACGGTTTTTTTTGTTTTTGACACTTTTTGCGGGAAAAGCCAACCAGTTCGAGGGTTTTTTAGACCAATAAATTTAATTTTCTGGGCAGCTGTCAGGGGGCCACGCCGAAAAACAGGGGTTTTTCCCCGGAAACCCCTAAAACTGTGCCACCGGAAAGACCAAATAACCCATAAGGTCCTAAGAAGGGGGAGGGGCAGAGAGTTTTTGGGACCGGTGGGAAAAAGGGCCCAAATGTTTAACCCCCCAAGGAAAACCAAAAACATGAACTTGTGCTGTGGGCCTCCAGAGAAATTGTACCACTAAACAGGCCCAATGGGCCCAAAAAGGGCCCCTGAAAAAGGCCCCCCATTTGTTGAAATTATAAAAAAGGTTGCCCTTTGCTGTTGGGGAAATTCTGGATCCATTTAAAATGGCCCATACCCACAAAAACGGTTACCTGGTTTGCAGCAATTCAGGAACGGGCCCCGGGGTATGAAGGCCACCAGCTTCCCCGGGCACGGCCTTAATTGCCCGGGGAAAACCCAAACCAAAATTATTTCCCCAAGGTGGAAAACATTTAAAAGGGTTCTCCAACCCTATGTATGCAAGATGAATACCTTTTAAAAATGATAAAAAACTTTGTAAAAGGCATGTGGTGAGGCCCCCTGCCATTTTCCCAAAGGGAAAAGGAGGAATATGTAACCTAGACAAATGATTTGTCCCGGGTGAAAGGACTAGGGGTGGGTGGGTTAATGGAACCCCCGCCACGTTTGATTTTTAAAACCTAAAAAAAAAGGGGGTGCAAGACAAAAAGGGGGTTTCTCAAAAAATTGTTCCCCGAATTTCCGACAGATTCGCTTAAAAAAAACACTATTTCCTGGCTGCAGAAATTTTCCCCGAAAAGGGTGCTGTAAAAAAGGCATGAAAATAGCAAGGGGGCGGGGTTTGGTCTTAACAAGCGTGAGTAGACATCACATACTGCCCGGTAAGAAACCCACCCTTTCAATTCCCTTCACTTACCGGGGGGAAAATGACCAAAAAACTAAGGTAAGCCCTTAAAAGTCATGGCCAGGCCAGCTGGAAAAAAACGCGAGGGTAAAATCCTAAAAAGTCAAAAAACACATATAGCAGCCCCTAAAGAAAAAGCAAGTAAGGGGACAAGGAAAGCCATGCCAGGGAGCGGAATCAATAGTCCCGTTTTACCAGAGCCGCCGCCATACTTTTCTCGGGGAAAGCACCAGGGCGAAACCCTCCGGACTTCCGGGCACTGAGGGAGAAAAACAAAATTAACAAAACCGGAGTCTGGACAAAGGGAAAGGCAGGGGCCCCAAGGACGGGGTCAAGGGAAAACAAATACTTTTCAAAAGGTAACAGCCCACTAGGAGGGGGCAGGGGTTTTTTGTCTTTTTTTGGAAATGAATTACATTCTTTAATGAAAAAGCTCACCAAAGCCAGTTTTCCTTTTCTTTTTTTCTTCAGAATTCATTTTTTACTAAATTTCCAAGAAAAACATGTGCAAAATAAGATAAAGATTTTAGTTAGGTTTTTAAAACCCAAAGTTCACAATTTTGGGGGAAAAAACGGTTCAAACCCCTTTTTTCTTTTAAACCATAAAAAAACGTTTAATTTTTTGGGTTAATAGAAACTGTGAGTAAAATTTTCCCGCCCCAAAAAAGTTTTGGAACTTTAGCCCTGGACTACGGAAAGTTTCAGGGGGGACTTATTTTTTCCCCCCCACTCAAGTAAAAATTCCCCCTGGGGGCCGGGGAGGTCCAAAGGGGAGGCCCAAATCACCCTTGCCGGGGGGAAGGGGCATCAAAATGGACAAGGGGAAAAATGGGAAGGACAGCCTAGCACAGATGAGTCAGCCAGGGGGACTTTAAAAATGGGGCTGGGCAAAAAAGTTGGCCCCGATTCACAAATGAAATTTTTTAGGGAACTTCAAACAGCCCCCCAAAAGGGGCAACGTGGGCACATGGGCATGTTAGGTTTTGCGAAGCCCCCATGATTTTTTGGGGGTTTCAAAATGACAAGTGTTGGGGCCCCGGGAGCCCCAAAAAGGCAAAAATGGCATAAAGGAACGACAAGGGGGAAAGGGGGTGCAAATTCCCGTTTTGGTAGATGGGAGAGGGGGAAAGGAAAAAAAGGGTATAAAAGGGTGGGGGGGGGAAAGAAATTCCAACGGGGGGTAAAAAAAGACAGGGAAATAGGGGCCCCAAACCGAAGGGAAAAGTTACCCCTTTGTCCGCTTCCCTTTTATTGGGGCAAACCATAAAGTCAAGGGCAGGGTTTTTCCCCTTCTTACACAAATCCAAAAGGGGTTTTTGGCCCCTTTTGGAAAAAAATTTTCGGGTTAAACCCCCAAAATTTGCTGGCCAAAACCCAAATTTATTTCCCCAAATGGTGCAGGGGGGTCCACCATTTGGGGGAGGGATCAGATTTAACAATTTTAGAGAAAAGGGGGAACTTCCGACCAAGGGAGGTTTTTGGTAACCAAAATTTGGGGGCCCCTTTGCAATCCCCGGGGGGAACAACCGGTTATGAATACAAACGGGGTTAGGGGGAAATGCAAAATACAAACCCCGGGGAAAAAAAAAAACAAAAAAATAAAAAAAATAAAAAAAAAAAAAAAAACAAAAAAAAAACCCCCCCCCCCCCCCCCCCCCACCCCCACCCCCCCCCCCCCCCACAAACCCCTCTCCTTAGTTTTAATTTAAAAGGGAAAACCCCTCTCCAAATGGGGTTGTGGATGGGCCCGGGGATGGACAAAATTTTTAAACCCCCCTTTTTTTTTTGGCCACCGATGGGGTCAAAGTGGGGCCCCTTTAACGGCTTCCGGCCCAAAAGTTTCACTTTTTCCCCACAAAACTACATTAAAGGTTTTTTTGAAAATCCCCAACCCTATTTTTTAAAAACCCCCCCAACCCACAAGATTTTCCGGCCCCCTCACTGCCCCCCGTGCCCTACTTCTTGAATCGATTCTAACTTTCCGTTTGGGGGGTTCCCAAAATTACGGGGAACCAAATTTCTGGGGGTCACACCAATACCCCCTTACTGGGCGCCCTGCCTTACGGCATGGGGGACGCCCTGTTTCCTGAGATGATGAAGTTCTTCACCCGTCCCCAATCGGCGGCTACATATAAGATTTTGTTTGACTTACTGTGTTTAATGGTCTTGGTATCAGGATTACCCCTCACACAAGACCTTTCCCAGGAACCCCCCCCAAATTTGGCCCCCCCTGAAAAAGCAGGGATGGGGCCCCCCTTCTTTGTGACGTAGGCTCGCCCCCCTAAATGTTAAACCTCCTTTTATAGGGGTGAACCCCGATTCGATAAATTATGTAGGAATTAAAAGGGAAAAAAATTTACGGCGGAAAAACACCCTTTTTTTGACTCAAAAGAGGAAAAACCGCTATTAATGGATATAATTATCTACAGGAAAAAGTGTCTTTGGTGTTGAAAAAAACACCGTTTTTTTTACTACTCAAAAGCAAAAACCAAAAAATTGGGGGTAAAAATTTTCTACAGGAAAAAAATTTGTCTTTGGTTTAAAAAAACCCGTTTATTTTACTCCCAAAAGCAGAAACCCCTTTAATTTAAATTTTGGATATAAATTCTATAAAAAAAATTTTATTTTTAAAAAAAACCGTTTTTTTTACTGACTACAATACAAAAAACCGCTTTAATTTAAACCCCTTGGGGTATAAATTGCGCAAAAGAATGCAAAAAAAAATGGGAGTCGTGTTAAAACACCGTTTTTTTTACGAATACAAAAGAGAAACATTCTTATTAACCTTTATAAAATTATGCTACCGGAAAAATTCATCCTTTTTTCCCCCCGCCCCCCCCCCCTCCCCCCCCCCCCCCGCCCTCCCCCCCCCCCCCCCCCCCCCCCCCCCCCCAAAAAAAAACCCCCCCCCGGCCCCCAACCCCCACCCCCCAAAAAAAAAAAAAAAAAAAAAAAAAAAAAAAAAAAAAAAAAAAAAAAAGAAAAAAAAAAAAAAAAAAAAAAAAGGAAAAAAAAAAAAAGAAAAATTTTTTAAAAAAAAAAAAAAAAAAAAAAAAAAAAAAAAAAAAAAAAAAAAAAAAAAAAAAAAAAAAAAATTTTTAAAAGGGTTTTTAAAAAATAATTTTTAATTTAAAATTTTAAAAAAAAAAAAAAATAAAAAAAAAAATTTTTAATTATTTTTTTTAAAAAAAAATTTTTTTAAAAAATAAAAAAAAAAATAAAAAAAATTTAAAAAAAAAAAAAAAAAATAAAGAAAAAAAAAAAAAAAAAAAAATTAAAAAAAAAAAAAAAAAAAAAAAATTTCATCTTTGCTTTAAAAAACACCGTTATACTGACTACAATACACAAACACGCTTAATTAACCCTTGATATAAATTGCGCAAAAAATGACAGCAAAAAATTAACTGGTAGTGGCGTGTTAAAACACCGTTTCTGTTACTGAATACAAAAGCAGAAACATTCTTAATTAACCTTCGGATATAAATTATGCTACAGGAAAAATTTCATCTTTGGCGTTGAAAAACACCGTTTCTTTTACTGACTACAATAGCACAAACACGCTTAAAGAGAACCTGTCACATAGTTTTTGCCCCCCTGGCTGAGGACAGAACAAGGTAGTGTCAGACCTGCTGTTTCCAGTGCTGTGTCCCTTATTCTGTAAGTTGCTGTAGTTTTCGTGTATTTAATGCTCAAATCTGCAGTTTTCAGCCAGAAGAGTCAGTCGAAGAGTCCTTCAGAGTGTCAGTTTTTTTCAAGCCCGGCCAATCAGAGGCTAGCCCCGCCCACCTCAACTGACAAACCTATTACTTTGAATAGGTAGAAACATGTGAATAACTGTCAGTGGGCGGAGCTAGCCTTTGGTGGGTGGAGCCAACAGCCGCTCATTAATAAGATTTGAGGGGTAAATGCTCTAAAACTGCTGCATCTTACAGAATAAGGGGCATAGTGCTGGGAACAGCAGGTCTGACACTAGCTTGTGCTGCCCTCAGCAAGGGGTGTACAACCTATGTGACAGGTTCCCTTTAATTAATCCTTGGATATAAATTGCACAAAAGAAATGAGCTACAAAAAATTAACTGGTATGTGGCTTATTAAAAAGCTGTTTCTTTTACTAAATACAAAAGCAAAAACAGGCTTAGACAACCCTTGGATATTCAATGTGCTCCAGAACTGACCAGATGGCATTATAATGTATATGCAGCAGAATTGGACCCACACTGGACTTCAATTACAATACCCCACAAAATCAAAATTAGTACGGAAGAGGAGCAGTCTCTGATCAAAGCTGTGACCACCCCCCCCCAAAAAAAAATCGCTGTTAAAAACTAACTTCTTTTGTGTGAGATCTCAGCTACTGCAGCTACAGCACGACACAGACAGAGGAGTGTGTGCAGCCAGCGTCGCGTCCGGACTTACATAGTGCGGTGACGTCACAGAATCCCGCCGGTCTCTGGTTGGCTTCATCTCTGCACATGTCATTGAGGATGTTCCTTTCTTCCTCCCAGAGTTCTTTGCCCCATGTGACGCCATGTGCTTGCGGCCATTTTATCAATTAAAAACATGCTTTGTTCCCGCGAATCACCCAAAACTTTGACTTCGTTAAGAATCAAAGTTTTCCTGAAATTCTAAACGAATTCCACTTTGTTAGAATCGATTCGCCCATCTCTAGCTATGACTCATATCCCGTTTATAAATATGTCTGCCATTGACTTCAGTGCACGGTGTAAATTTGATGGTGTACAAGATGCAGAAGTGACCCTGATAGAAGCTGAGAGTTCTCCCTTTGAGACTGTTACAGGAGATGTGAATGAAACCTCTCCATCCATTGCTGCAGAGGGTCTGCTGCTGGACAGAACTGGTGAGAATGGTGCACAGGGGGATGTGTCCTCTGATATTAGTGAGGTGTCAGGGAATGTCAGTTGTGCCTCTGAAATTATTAGCATGCATGCTGATTGTGATGAGGTCTTTATTGTAGAACATGCATGGACTGTGACCCCGGTAGTGATATTTAAACCTTCTGAGATGGTCACCACAAGTCAAATACCTGTTATGGGCTGTAAAGCTCAGGTGAGTGGCAGTGACCCCCATAATCATGCAAGGGTAGTGCATGAAAGGGAGTAGATAGATCGTGAATGTGGTCTTCCCGCTGCTGTGATTCAGTTGTATGGAGGGACTAACAAGTCCTCAGACATTAGAAACTCACCTGGTAAAGAGGCTGAGATCATCAGCAGAGGTTTCCTAGATGTAGCCATTGTCTGTAATGACCCTGTGATCATTGACCTGCAGGGTGGCACAGAGGTACATTGTGCCACAGTGGGTCCTTGTGCAGCGAAGGTTATCAGCCCTGAGGGGGTCAGGGAAGTAGACCCAATTTCCTCTGGTAGAAACCAGGTGACAGCTAGTAGCCGAGAGGCAGAACTTCTGGAGGATATAGCTGACCCTAAGGAGCAGGAGATGTTCGGTGAGGACCAGAAGATCTGTGATGAAGAGAGGTTTGGGTCCCATTATAAGCCTGCAAAGAGGTAGCAGGTTTTGACTCAGGTGCGCCCCTATGGGCCATGGTGGATAGTGGCCCTGAGAAGTGTGCTGTCATTAAGGCGTCTGGTGAAGATAGTGTGGTTGCTGGGACCAACCAGGGGCCTTTTGCTTATGTGAGACCAAAATAGTCAAGATTCTGCCCAGTGGGCACAATGCCAAGGTAGTCTGTGTGGAAGAAGGCTACAAGTCTTATAGTGCTGAGATTGGGTGAGGGTGCTTTGGTAACCCTGTGAATGTCAGCATGCGGGCTGAAGGTGATGATATCCTGGTTGCAGAGCACGTATGCGTGGTGCCAGCTACAGAAAGTGGCTATGACTGGTCTGTTGCCCATTATGGGATGAGTGCATGGTATGAGCCCATAGCTGAGCTGTACGTGAAAAATTTTGTCTTTGCCCCTGAGGATGCAGGGAAGATGTTGCCCCAAAGTAAGAGCTTTGGACCCCGGATGGAAGGGGTGTGCAAGTTGAGAAAGACCTTGGCCTTTATCCTAAAGGGGGGGGTGATATGTGGGCATGAGCGACCTTAGACAGTCGCAGGGTTCTGCCACTAGGTGGCGTACAGCAGAGACCTGCAGCAGACATGCCACCAAAAACCTGGTTTCAGTGGGCGAAGGCAACCATTTCGTGTCAGTAACCATAGGTTACTGACATATGTAGCTAGTATGGCTTCTATGTGGCTAGTGATGTTTTTCACGGGAAGGTCACTGTTTTGGGTGGGAGGCGGTCCCCACGTTCCAGGACAGGCTTTTGGCAGGTCTCTGGAGGCCTATAAAAGCCTGGTACTTCAGGTGTTCAGGGGGCGTGGTTGCTACCTGGATGTGTGGAGCAGCAGAGCCTGGGAACGCGTCGCTTTGGCCCCAAGAGGTATTGGGAAGCCTGGTACAGCGCGTAGTGAGTGGTGCGCGCGCGACGCAGAGAGAGCGTGCATGCGATGATGCGCGCAGTGTGCGACAACCTTCTGGACAGAGAGGGTCTGCTTGCGTGAGTTTATTGGCCAAACGTCCGAGGAATTATTTTTAGTTTTGTTTTTCTGTAAACTGTGTGCCTCAATAAAGCTGGCTGAGGCCAGTGTGAAATATTCTCCTGTGTCGGAAGATCTTTCTGCCAATACCGAAATTTGTTTGTTTACCGAAATTTCTTTTTCCTGGAGTCCGTAGGTAGCACACCACTGGGATTACTTCCCCTGGGTACAACTAGGAGACAGGTTAACAAGCAGTGATTGAACTAATTAATCACTTAAGTGTTTGGGTCCACATATAAATCCTGTGCCTGAAGCACCGCACACCATATTGTAAGAAGCAATGAAGGAAATTAATCTGGCTGGAAATGCTGTGGCTGCTACGGACTCCAGAAAAGAAATTTCGAGTAAGCAAATGTCCACTTTCCTGATCGTCCTAACGGCAGCACAACATTGATTTAAAAAGCAATATTAAGAGGGTGGGACCTCTGAAGCTTTCCTGAAGTATTTATTGATTCACCAAAAGTCGAACATTCTGCAAGAGAGGACATGCCAACTCTGTAATGTTTTACAAATGTTGATTGGTGTAGTACGCATGTGCAGCTTCCAAATTTGATCTAAAGGCAACTTGCCGAAATTCCGCCCAGGATTCGAAAGTGGATCGGTGGAATGGCTGGAGATGAAGGTAATCTTGACCTGAATGCTGAAAACTTTCTTTTTGACCTCTTAATCCAGGGCCAAAGTAGCCTTGCTGGCTTTGTGACCTTTCCCTTTTCCCATGAAATTTGAGAAACAATGTTTCACCCAACCCGAATAATTGATGTTGTAGTAATTGGCCCACTCTTCTCACATCCAGTGTGGTAACATTTTTTGTTTTTCGCCCACTGGATGGGGAAAAGAACCCCGGGGGAGAACAATCCTTGTTAATGTTAGATGTTGAAGACGGAAGAAACCCCTGGCATAGTGCGCGAAAAAGGGGCCCAATTTTTGGTCTCTCAGATCGGTTCCAAACCGGAGAGAGCTTGAATTCCCCAAACCCTTTTTGCTGAAGAAAGGGGGCCAACGAAAATGTTTTTAAGTGAATATTTGGACTAGCAGTAGCATGGGTTCAAAGGGTAGGCTTGTTAAGGCCTTCAGAACATGTGATAAGTCCCATGATGGCATGGTATTATGCACCATTGGTTAAAGATTTCTGATTGCTTTGAAGAATCTTCTGACCAGTGATTGGTTTGAAAACTTTGATTCCAGCTGAGCATTAATTGCTGTGAAGTGGACCTTCAATGTATTGTATTTGAGGCCTTTATTAAAGCCTTCCTGAAGAAACTGTAGTACGGAAGATAGCGAGTCAGCAGAGACTTCTTTAAAGGAGCACCAACCTTTGTAGATTCTCCAAATCCTGTTATAAACAGATATAGTTGCAGGTCTTCTAGCAGCCAAAAGGGTTTTAACTACTTCGTCTGAGAGACCAGACTGTTGTAAGTTTTCCCGCTCAGCCTCCAAGCCGTCAGATGAAGTTTGTGCACTTGGGGAAAGAACATGCCGTTCTGAGATCTAAGGGAGAATCGCACAAAAATTCAGCTGCATCCTTTATTAGAGGTATGTTCTCCAGGATCTTTTCCCTTGAGACCCCATCTTGCAGATCTTGGGTTAACTGGCTGAGCCAAATACATAAGGACCTGGTTACAGGTATGGATGCCAAAGCTATTTTACATGCTGGTGCAGAGGAAGCATAAGACCTTTTCATAAAGCTATCTGCTATCTACAGGATCTTTACCAGATTCCATGTTTTTTTTAACTGATTTTACTAAATGCGGTAATTTGTCATTCCTCAGAATCATAATCATCATAATCTTCAGAAATATATTCCCCTTCAGATATAGTACTGTCACCAGATGGGGAGGAGGATAAAGGTGAGGTGTGAGGCTTA
This sequence comes from Phyllomedusa bahiana, assembly GCA_025379985.1. Classification (NCBI taxonomy): domain Eukaryota; kingdom Metazoa; phylum Chordata; class Amphibia; order Anura; family Hylidae; genus Phyllomedusa; species Phyllomedusa bahiana. The sequence continues at coordinate 22,975 of JAODAL010041084.1, forward strand.
GCTGCAGGCTTGCTTGTGTTATATCCTTGAGTGGCTCTAAACTCTTGAAAAGTTGCAGAGAGCTGTTCCTTAAACCAGGAGAGGAAGGTTCTAGCCTCAGACTGTAAGGAACCTTCCCCTTCAGGAGAACATAAAGTGCATATATCAGAGGCATATTCATCTGGGATGAGCTGATTGCATCTAACACAAAGCCTGTGCTTGGATTTTCTCTTCGTTTTTCCCACTATCCGCTCTGGAGGTGGACATCTAAGGGTTAATGCAAAGACCTAGTTAGAATTACATTCTCAGTAAGCCGCAATGCTAAAGGTGCATATAAAACAGTCTTCACTACACAGAAAAGACACAGTGTTAAGAAACATAGTAGATGGCAATATAGCAGCCTCTTTAATAATGCACAGAGCTGCAGGTGAAAGCATGCAGCAGGCAGATATGCACACCAAGCTCACCTCACTATAAACAGGAAGATACTGTTGTCTGGCACAGAAATGGTTAACTTGTTTTGACAATAAGTCACAGTAGAGGGGCAGTATAGAAGCCTCATATATACTGCACAGGTATAACATACAGCTCACCTTGCTAAACAGGAAGGATTTGCTGTCTGGCACAGAAAAGGTTAACTTATATACCGCACAGATCAGCAGAGGGGCAGTATAGCAGCCTCTTATATACAGCACAGATCAGTAGGGGGGCAGTATAGCAGCCTCTTATATACCGCACAGATCAGCAGAGGGGCAGTATAGCAGCCTCTTATATACAGCACAGATCAGCAGAGGGGCAGTATAGCAGCCTCTTATATACAGCACAGATCAGCCGAGGGGTAGTATAGCAGCCTCTTATATACAGCATTAATATATTAAACAGCTGTAGGCAGACACATAAAACACAGCTTACCTTGAGAGGGTGTGCTGTTTGGTAAAACACCTTGAAGTGCTGCGCGCCAAATTTCAAGCCCCAGATGTACAGCGAAATCTTGCTGTAACAGCCAGCTCGCAAGCATGCAGGAAAGATTCCGCGAAGACCATGCATGCTTAGGTGTCTTATCCAGAGGGACAGAAGTCAGAAGTGCCAGGTCCCACGTCATACGCTGAGGGGGAGGCAAGGCTAGGTACAAGCTCCACATCTAGCCAAGGTACTTCTGGACACCACACTCCCTTACAAGGGAGCAACACACGTTTGTTCAGATGAACAATGGCCACATGTATGATGTTCGGGACGAGGAACCGAGACCGCTCTCAGTATACAGCCCGGAATATGAAATTGGCCTTAGACAAATGATCACACAGGGCAACAATAGAGCACCTGTCTCTTCGAGGTCCTGAGAGAGAAAAAAAATACTGGTGTACAGTGCTTCCAGCCAGGCTTTATAGGGCAACACTTAAGTGATTAATTAGTTCAATTACTGCTGTTAACCTGTCTCCCCTATTGTACCCAGGGGAAAGGGTAACCCCAAGGTGTGCTGCCTTAGGACGATCAGGAAATAAATATTATATATATATATATATATATTATATATATATATATATATATATATAATATATTTATACAGTTGGAACCAGAAGTTTTCATACAATATATAAGAAGACACATATTCATGTTTTCCTAATCAGAGAAAGATTAGAAAGATTTCATTAGTATTTGGTAGCATTGCCCTTAAACCGTAGGGACTTGGTCCAACATTTGGGAAATATACTTCCTCAAGCTTTCACAATATTTGGGTAGGAAATTTGGTCCATTCCTCCGACAGAACGGTTTAACTGATTCATGTTTGTAAGTCGTCTGACATTTCATCTTTTCCCCATAAATTTAAATAGGATTGAGATCAGGGCTTTGTGACAGCCACTCAAAACATTGACTTAGTTATCCTAAGCTACTTTTTAACCACATGGCAGCATGCTTCGGGTCTTGTCCCAAATTTGGCAGACCCATTTCCGCCCAAGCTTTAACTTTCTATGCTGTGTTTGAGATGTTGCTTCAGTATTGCCCCATAATCTTCTTTTCTAATGATGCAATCTATTTTGTGAAGTGCACCAGTCCGTCCTGCTGCAAAACAACCCCACAACCTTTTTTCCCCCTTTTTTTTGGTCCTGAAAGAGAGGTTGCAGCACAGCCAAACAGCAGTGGGGGAAAGGTTTAAAACTGAGTATTTTGAGCAAATGAATGAGTCTGCGAGTGTGTTTTCCCTATAAGTGTGTTTCTTTTAAGTGTGGGTACTTAAGATTGAGAGACTTTAGATTTGGGGAGTTTAGAGGGGACAGTATTGTATTGCTTATTATTATAATTTATTCATATATCTTTTTGGTAACATCCCCTTGAGTTCCATGTTTGACAATGCTGTCCAGTGCACAACCTGTACAATGTATGCCATCCTTGATCAACAGTTCGAGATGTGTGCACACTGCACATTTAGAAGCCCGTATCTTGGATCTAAATGAGCAAGTGGCAACACCGAGATCCAGATGTTGTTTACCTGGGCCGAGTTCGACATATCAAGGATCGGGTTGACAGATTGCTCGGTGGGGCTGGTGAGAATCCAGCTGTCATGGTGCACATTGGCACCAATGACAAAGTTAGTGTTACGGTCTGGAGGTGGATCCACTGGACCACCGCAGGCGATAGCGTAAGCCCCACCAGGGAGTGGAATCTAAGTGGAAACCCCGGTATTCACCAGAGCCCGCCGCAAAGCGGGGTGGTCTTGGTGCGGCGGTATCCACCAGGTCACTACCACTGGCGGGGCTTGCCTGCGGTGGCGCCAAGGTGCGAGGTAACAGTAACGGCAGCAGGCTGGTGGCCGTGGACAGGCAGGAGGTCAGGACAGGCGGCTCTGGTTCGTAGACGGTAAAAAAAACAGGAGGTCAGGGACGGCAAGGTTGTAATGGAAAAACGAAAAGCAGAGAGTGGGTACACGGTAAGGAAGCGGGAACGCTCGGGAACACTTCACCGGGGGAATATACATACTATATACAATACTGAATATACCACTCTTCCTTGGTTGATAAAAACCTGGCTGACCCCCCTGACACTCTCCCCTCCCCGCACTCCTTTAGGGGCCCCCAACTTCCCCACCTCCTCGCCCTGGTAACAAGCTGGAGGGGGGTCGGCCCCTCCTGTCTGAAAACCTGCTCCTTTGTCCCCGCCCCCCCTCTCCCTTCCCTCACACTTTTCCCCTTTGAAGTGCACTCTGTCCACATCTACGCCCCCCCCGCCTCCAAGGGGCTGTTGTCTACCGACCGCCCAGGCCCTGCCACTGCCTTTCTTGCCCACTTTGCTTCCGGGCTTCTCCCTTTCTTTCCCCCCGGGAACCCCCACTATCATCAGGGGAGACTTCAACACCCAACGACCCCCCCCACTCTGTTTCCCAAACAAAACTCCTTTCACTTGCTCCTCCTTCAACCTCTCCCAATGGCCCTCAGGAGCCACTCACAAAGATGGACACCATGGACCCATCTTCACCCCCCTCTGCCCCCTACTGACACTTAAACTCTCCACACCCTATATCTGACCAAAACCCTGCTTACCTTCCCCACTACTCCTCCCCACCTGCTCCTCCTGTCCTATCCAGTAACCCCGCGGGAATCTCAAAATTAAAACCCTAACCTCTCTCTGACTTTTTAACCTCTTTCCACTATCTCCTCATTCAATACCCAGACGCGCCACCATTTTCTACAACCTACAATACACCCCCCTTGACTAGTCGCCCCTCCACACCAACAAAACCCGAAAATTTTCAACAAAAACCCCGGGCACACAGATTCTACCAAACAGCTGAGGCGAGCTTCCAGAATTGCTGAAGCCACTGGAAAAACTCCCCTTTGATGCTTTGCCTTATACAAACACTCACGCAGAATTTAAGTCCCCACTCACCTCACCCAAACAAACATTTCACCACTCTCTATCCTCCCTTTCCCCCAAAACCCCGAAAAATTATTAAAAAACCTTCAACCTTCTTCTCCGTCCTCAACACCTCCCCCCCCATCCTCCTTTAGCAATGATTTTGCCATTCACTTCCTCCAGAAGATCAACTCATAGAGAAAGCTTCAGCCCGCAGTACCCACCACCCTCCCTTCCCCTTTGCAACCTGCCTTCCCCCTTAATTTGCTTCCCCGGGTCACTCTAAAAGCTCTCCCTTACTGTCCAAACCCAAACCTCAACCTGTAGTCTTGCCCCCTCCCATCCTACCCTTTCCCAGCCCTCAGTGCTTCTATCATCCCAGATCCCCCCATTCTTAAACCTATCAAAAAACCTCTGGCATCTTCCCTTCCCCTTTTAAACATGCTACTACCCCAACCTAAAAAAAAAAACCCCTTTGCCCCCTCTTCTCGTAAACTATCGCCCAATCTCACTGCTCCCTTTTGCTTCCAAATCCTCGAGCAGCAGTCTATCTTCAGCTGTCCTCCCCCTCTCCCCCCCAAACTCTCTTCTTGCCATACAATTGGTTTTCGACCCCCCCACTCTACCAAACTGCCAAACCCAAAAAGTCACTAATGATCAGTAACTGCTAAAGCCTCATGCCACTCTCTGTGTCCCCCTTTTGGACCTGTCCTTGCCTTGAACTGTCGCCCATTTCCTCCTGCTACAAATCCTCTCCCCCCTCGGCACACGGACTGGCTCTTTCCGGGACCCCCTCGTCCCTCATGATGGGCCCTTTCGGTCCTATTTCTTGCTCCACCTCCCCCCCCGGGGGCCACTTTTCCCTTGGTGTCCCAGGTTCTCCGGGGTCCACTACTCTTCTCTATCTCACCTTGGCCCCTCGGTCGTCATACCTCAATGGCTTTCTTTAAACCTCTGTATGTGATGATCCCCAACTCTACACTCTGGCCCAATGTCACTTTCTACTCTCCCGGATCCCTGACTGTCGTCCTCCATTTCCTCCTTCTTCTCATCCTTCCCTAAAACAAAATTTGGGGGAAAAAACAAACTCATCATCTTTCCCCCATCCAACTCTACCCCGCCCCCTTTTCTTATTACGTCAACGGCTCTACACTTTCACGGTCCCCCCAAGTCGCTGTTTGGGTAATCCCGGCTCTGCTTAAAATTTTCAAAACCCCCATCCAAACCCTCACCTTTGCCTGCCGCCTCCCCCTGAAAACATTCTCGCATCCACTCATTCCCGGCATGGGCATAAAAAAAATGTGGTTTCCCGCCCTTGTCATCTCCCGGGTAGCTACTGCAACATCCTTTCAGTGGCCTCCCCCGCTTGCCCCTCGCTCCCCTCCAATCCCTCCTTAACTTGCTGCCCTCTTATCCACCTCTCCCTCGCTATTCCTCTGCCTTCCCCCCTGCCAATCCCCCTTCCGGCTTCCCCTTGCAGCGAATTCATTTTAAAATATAACCATGCCTCAAGGCTCTCCATGACCCCTTCCCCTCCATACATTTGCCCTAATTTCCAAAAAATTTTCCCCCCCGCACTCTCCGTCCTCCAGGGCCTTCTCCCCTGCTCTCCCCTTTTTCAGCTCCTCACACAAAACCTCTCCAAGACTTCCCCGTGCTTTACCCCCCCTCTGGGAAATACTGCCCCCAAAACATCAGCTCTCCTCCCCTTTCACCCCCAAAAGCAACCGAAAAACCCTTTTCCAGGGTTGCTATAACCTTCATAAAAATTGTCCCCCAAATTCCTCCACAGACATGTTGCCCTAAACCCCCTGTCTTTTCCCCCCCCTTTTAGATTGTAAGCCCCCGCGGGGAGGGGCCCCTTCCCCCCCCCCCCTGTGGGGCCAATTGTCATTATCCCTTATCATGTACTCGTTTGCTTATGTAATGTATGTAAACCCCCCCGAATGCAGCGCCCTGGAATCAATGGCGCTTTTAAAAAAAATTAATAATAATAAAAATACACCAAGGATCCCGGGGAGGGCCCCAGGAAGAGGCCGGGCTAAATAGGAGCAATGCCCGGCAAAGAGCCAATTACCGGCGCACTGCCCCTTTAAATCCAAAAGCCGGGCCCCGCCGCCCTAGGGGCGGAGGGGGGGGGGGGGGACGCACCCCGGGAGCTGAGGACGGTGAACAGGAGCGGGCCGGGTAAAGGGAAAGCCCCGGGAGGGACCGGGGCCGAGCGGACCCAAACCCCGGGCGGGGGGGGGCTCCCTGGGGGAAACGGGCAAGGTGCCCCTGCGCCCGGGGGCAGTGGTCGCAGGAGCGTCCATACGTTTACCCCCCTTGTGCCCCCTCTCTTACTGGATTGCAGAAATCTCTGGATAAGGGTTTGGTTCGAATCTTTCCCCCCTCCGGCTCCCAGGACCTTCCCGGGGCCCAACCCCTTCCAGTCCACCAGGAAGTATTGCTTTCCCCCATTCTCCCCAGCCCCCGAAATTTCTTGACTTCGAAGACATTTGGGGGGCTCAGCCCCCGACGGAGGAGGGCGGCCTTTTGGGAAAAACGATTAAGGGCCCAAGGGGGGTTTTAGTAAGGAGACGTAAAAGAGTTGGGGGTTCTCATGTAGGGGGGGGCCCGGGGTTTTTTTTTTACACCGGGGTTTATGCGGGGGGGGATGACCGAAGGGTCCAGAAAAACAGGGTCCCAATTTATGGAAGGCATCTCTAACAAAAGTATCTAGACTAGCCCCAAACCCTTTTCACCTGGGGAGAAGCCGGAGGGGGATTCTTTTTTATCTGCTTGAGTCTTTATCGTTCGGGAAACACGGAGCAGCGACGACGGGTTGGGACCCAAAGGTCTTCATGTCTTGCACCAGTGCGTCCCGCCGGGGCCTCAGAGGAGGTTGCCAGAGGGGGAGGGGGGGCGGGATTAGGCCCCTACCGTGAGAAGGGGGGGGAGCCCGCGGATCGGACTCAAGGGAGTTTTTACGACAAATCCGCCCTGGCAGCAAAATTGGACCAATCATCTTGGCGTGCCCAGAGAAGTGGGGAAAAGGGAACATCCCAAGACCCGGTTGACCCTCTCCACCTGGGCCCTTCGTTGCGGGTGGTTTGGGAAAAGAAGTCGGCTTCACCTGAATTGGTTGCACAGGGCCGCCAAAATGGAGACAAATTGGACTCCCCGGTCCGAGACAAATTTGCTGAGGGAGTCCATGCAGAGAAACACATGCAGGAAAACAGCTCCCCAGGCGGGAGGCAGATGGCAGGCCTGGAACGGGACGAAAAGCCCAATTTTGGAAAAATGATCCGTAATCACCCAAATTATGGTGTTGCCAACAACGGGGGAGGTCAGTTAGAAATCCATGGAAATTTAAAAACCAAATTGAGTTGGAATGGGGAGTGGCTGTGTAAACCCGCCGGCTTGGACGTGGCGTCTTGTTGCGGGCCAGGGGGTCCCAAGACGAAAAAAAGTCCTTAACGCCTTTTCCCAGCTCAGGCCACCAATAGAAAACCCAGATATCAGGGAGAAGGGCTCCGGGCCCGGGATGGCCCCCACCAAAGAGCAATGCCCCATTTTAAGATACGTTTGCGGGGAAACAGGGGCCACATAATCCCTTTCCCGGGGGGGACTTCCAAAAAGGGTCACTGGGGGTGCCGAGATAAGACGTTCGGGGGAATTATGTGTTTGGGTAGTTCTTCACCCATCACATGGAGGGACGGGAAGGGGGTCAGCTCTCCATTTTCCGGTGGCATAAGGGACGAAAATGAACCGGGAGAAAGAGCGACCACCTAGCCTGGCGTGGGTTTAATCGCTGAGCCGTCTGAGATTTGGGGGGTTTTTTTTGGTCCCAGTAAAAACGGATGGGGGAAAAAGGGCCCCCTCCAGCAATTAAGCCACTCCTCCGGGCCAATTTTATGGTAGTACTCCCCCTCGCCAATCGTGTAATTTCCCCCAGCCGAAGAAAAATCTTGGAGAAAAGCCGCACTTTCAGTCTTTCCCGTGGGCCCTTTTTTCATAAGAACTGCTCCCGGGTCCCCCAGATGGGCATCCACCTCCAGTTGAAGGGTTTGTGGAATCCGGCATGCCAAGGGTAGAGGCCGAGGAAAAGGGGGACTTTACTTTGAGAAGGGCCCCCTCGGTCGACCCGGGGATGGGGGTTTTGGGTTGTTTCTTGGTGAGGGCTACTATCGGGGCCACCAGCGTAGAGAAGTGGGGAATGAAACTGGCGATAGTAGTTGCAGAAGCCCAGAATCGCTGGATAGCCCGCAGCCCGACTGGGCATGGCCACTGCAACACGGCAGACAGTTTTGCTGGGTCCATCCGTAGGCCTTGGTCAGAGCTGACGTACCCCAGAAACGGGAGGCTAGTCTGATGGAAGAGGCAGTTCCCTAGCTTGGCATACAGGTGGTTGTCCCGGAGACGTCTCAGTAGTTGACGAACAAGGCTGCGGTGGGTCTCGAGGTCAGGAGAGAACACCAGGATGTCATCAAGGTAGACTACCAAGCAGGTGTGGAGGAGATCCCTGAAGACGTCATTCACTAGCTCCTGAAAGACAGCGAGGCCATTGCACAGTCCGAAGGGCATCATCAGGTACTCAAAGTGCCCCTCCCTGGTGTTGAAGGCCGTCTTTCATTCGTCGCCCTTGCGGATTCGGACCAAGTTGTAGGCCCCTCTCAGGTCCAACTTGGAGAAAATCTTGGCGCTCTGCAAGCGATCAAACAGTTCAGTGATCAGCGGCAATGGATAACGTTTTTTTACCGTGATCTTGTTCAAGCCCCGGTAATCTACGCAGGGCCGCAAGGTACCATCCTTCTTCTTCACGAAAAAGAACCCCGCGCCAGTGGGAGACGGGGACTTTCGGATGAACCCTTTCCTGAGATTCTCCTGGATGTACTCGGACATGGCTTGGGTCTCAGGAACCGACAGTGGGTAAAACGGGCCCCGGAAGGATGGTACCCGGCAATAAGTCGCTTGGGCAATCGTATGGGCGATGCGGAGGAAGACTCTCAGCTTGTCTCTCAGAGAACACATCGGCATACTCCAGATATTCGGGCGGCAGCCTGGGAAACGACTCCTGTAGGGTTGCGCGAGAGCAGGGAAGCACCGGGCGAGGTGCCACCAAACAACGTCCCCGACAGTTGGGACCCCAACGGATCACCTCTCCAGTAGACCAGTCCAGGATAGGAGAGTGGAGCCGCAGCCATGGGAGTCCGTGGAGGATCGCCGACGAGGAGCACGTAGAAGGAGACTTCTTCTTTATGCAGCGCCCCTACATGGAGGGACAGGGGCTTGGTGACGAACTGGATGGTGTCACTAAGCAGCTCCCCGCTGACGGATGAGATGACAAGTGGTTTCTCCAGGCATACCACTGGGAGCCGATACTGCTTCACTAGAGACTGGTGTACGAAGTTCCTGGCGGAGCCTGAGTCCAGAAACGCCGGAACTTGGAACGTAATGCCCGTCTCTGACACGACCAACAGGCGTGGAGAGGAGGAGGTTGCACCTAGGAATGCCTCTCCCACAGATCCTAGGTGCGGGAGTTTCCCGCAGGCTTGGGACAGTTCCTCCGAAAATGTTCTGGGCTGCCACAGTAGAGGCACAAGTTCCTTTGCCGACGCTGGGCCAACTCTTGCTCAGAGAGACGAACCCGATCAACCTGCATGGGCTCCTCGGTGGGTGTTGGCGACTGTGGCGCAGGAGGCCTCTGGAACACCGGTGCCAGGCGGGGAAACCGGCGCGGTTGGGCTGACTGACGCTCTTGCCGAAGTTCTTCCTCCCGTTCAAGGAAGCGTACATCAATGCGGGTAGCTAACCGGATCAAGTCGCTGAGGGAAGACGGGAGGTCTCTAGCGGCCAAGACGTCTTTAACTCGGCTTGAGAGCCCTTTCTTGAAGGTAGCACACAGAGCGGCCTCGTTCCATGACAGTTCAGAGGCCAGAGTACGGAATTGTACCGCGTAGTCTCCTACAGACAGATCCCCCTGGCGTAGGTTTAGGAGGGCTGTCTCAGCGGAGGATGCACGGGCTGGTTCCTCGAAGACGTTGCGGAACTCACTAAGGAATGACTGTAGATCCGCCGGCACTGGATCGTCTCTGTCCCACAGGGGTGTAGCCCATGCCAGGGCCTTCCCGGAGAGGAGGCTGACCACGAACGCCACCTTCGCACGTTCAGACAGGAACTGATCAGTCATCAGCTCCACGTGCATAGAGCATTGGGTGATGAACCCCCTGCAGAGTTTCGGGTCTCCGTCGAACTTGGAGGGAGCGACAGGCGAAGTTGGGGCCTCCTCAGAGCCCACCGGAACCGTAGAGGCAGGAACAACCGCTGGAGCTGGCGAAGGCTGCTGCTGCTGGAATTTGACGGTTGCTGCAACATGGTGGATAGCTGGGTGAGTTTGCTGCGCCTGTTGGCCGAGTTGTTGAGCCCTAGCGAGCAACAACGGTCGTCAGATCCGCCAGGTGGGTAACGGCCCCTTGGCGGGATCCAGGGCCCGGATCCTACTGTTACGGTCTGGAGGTGGATCCACTGGACCACCGCAGGCGATGGCGTAAGCCCACACCAGGGGTGGAAATCTAAGTGGGACCGGTATTCACCAGAGCCTGCCGCAAAGCGGGATGGTCTTGCTGCGGCGGGTATCCACCAGGTCACTACCACTGGCGGGGCTTGCCTGCGGTGGCGGCCAAGGGTGCGAGAAACAGTAACGGCATGCAGGCTCGTGGCCGTGGACAGGCAGGAGGTCAGGACAGGCGGCTCTGGTTCGTAGACGGTAGACAAGCAGGAGGTCAGGGCAGGTGGCAAGGTTCGTAGACGGTAAACGTAAGCAGAGAGTCGGTACAGGGTAAGGCAAGACAGGAACGCTCTGGAACACTTTCCCCAAATGGAATATACACCAAGGATCCGGCGAGGGCCGGCAGGAAGAGGCCGGACATAAATAGGAGCAATGCCCGGCAATGAGCCAATTACCAGCGCACTGCTCCTTTAAATCTCAAAGAGCCGGGCCGCGGCGCGCCCTAGGGGCAGAGCCACACAGCGGGAGCTGAGGACAGGCTGAGCAGGAGCATGGCCGGATAAGTGGACGCCGGCAGGGACCGGGGCACGAGCGGACCCCAAAACCCGACATGCAGGACGGGGCTCCGCTGGGAGAAGGGGCACGGGCGCGCCTGCGACCCGGGACAGTGGTCGCAGGAGCGTCCGTGACAGTTAGAGGTAGGTGGAGTGTCCTTAAAAATGATTTCAGGGACTTAGGCCAAAAGCTTAAGGCAAGGACCTCCAGGGTAATATTTTCAGAAATATTCCCTGTTCCACGGGCCACACCAGAGAGGCAGAGAGGAGATTTGAGAGGTGATAAGTGGCTCAAAAATTGGTGTAGGAAAAAGGGATTTGGGTTTTTGGAGAACTGGGCTGACTTCTGTCTTGGCTACAGACTCTATGCTAGTGATATCGCTAAAAAGATATAAGGGAGAGCGCAATCAAGTGGAATAAAAAATGAACAACAGCTCCCAAAGATGTATTATGGGCCGCTCACCTTTTAAAGTTGTACAGAATGGTACAACACATATATCCAGCATAAATCGATGTATCGATATAGCCTCAGGTTCTCCGTCAATCAGCAGCCGTAGGACTCTCCGTACTCGTGGATACACTCTGCGCTGAGGATCCACGGCAGAAGTACAAGTTCTATTGCAAGAAGGAGAAAAATAGCGCTCGGAGAAGAAAAATCTAAGAACACCTGGGTAAGTTAAACCACTGGAGTGGTGTCTTAGTTTATTTTAGATAGGTAAAACAACGTGTTTCACCGGCATTTCAAACCGGCTTCCTCAGGTACAAACAAAAATGCACGTGCAGCGGTTATAAAGGAACCGCGAAATGAAAGTGAGACTATGACATCACAATGGGTACAAATTTAAACATTGTGAAAGACAAACATTACATAGTAATCTATAACAATACTTAAAAGAAATTCACATTATACCAAGGGAAGAAGAACAAATAGGATGTCACTATAAATAATTATACATAACGGACATTCAAAATTTAAAAGGTAATAATTTAAATCGGACTTATTTAATATATAGAAAGTTATTTAAACACTTTTCCCCTGAAGCTCATTCAACCATTGGGAATACGTGTTTAATTGAAGACCAATAAATCTCCCTCTCATAAACCCTGCCCTCTATTGGAGTATTTAAAGGGTTTTGTTCAATGGGTGAATTTTAAAATGTAATGTTTCGTTTGTATGTCATAGAAAAAATTTTTTTAGGAAAACTTTTGTATCAATTTTTGTGTCTGATTTTTAACCAATGTTTTTAAACGTTTTTGGATAATTTCTACTTTTTTTCCCAATATATTCAAACCACAGGAAAAAGTTATTAAATATCAACAATGACTATTCAACCCCAAGTCGTTTTAATTCAAAATTGCTCCCCATAACCTGTGAATAAAATGTTCACTTTGTGTAAAAAATTTGCAACATTTACAGGCAGGATTTTTGCAATCATAACCCCTTTGGACCAGACTCCTTATGGGCACGGGGTTCATTTGCATAAGTTGTTTAAAAAGGGAAGGGCGACTATATTTTTAATTTTTTTTTGTCTCCAAGGGAACTGTGGGTTTTGCAGGAAGAATAGGTTCAAATAGGGTCAAGTAGGTATTTCCCAATGTTTCTTTAATAACTATAGATGTCCTTGATAAGTATTAAAGGTTTGTAATAAAAATTAAGATTATTTTTTTTAATTTTTTTTTAAATTTTTTATCAGTTTTCTTTACTTTTTTTTCCCTTTGGCATTATCAAACAAGTTCTTGTTGGGTAAGGGAAAAAGCTTTACTTTTTGCTGTCTTTATTAAATTTAGGAAAAAAATTTTTCCAAAAAAATTTTTTTGAAAGATTTTTAGCCTGTTCTTAAATTTCTTTACTGTACTTTTTTTTGATTTTGCTGAACTGGCCCTGGGTTTTACGTAACTTTCCTGTAATGGCTGGTTGAAAGGGACCATTAGAGTACAAAACTTAAATGCATTCTTTGATTTTTAAAAAAATTTTTTATATATAAAGCAAAAACTAGAAAGAAATTTTCCCGATTATGTGGGTCAGGTAAACTTATCCCCCAAGGATTTTTGGTTTAAAAAATTTATGAAAGTTTCAATGGTTCTACTGGCCACCCAAAAAAAAAGACAGGGCATCAAAACGCTTATAATATAAAATATTAGAAAAAAATGGGTTAAAATCAGATAAAATTATGTGGACTCAAAATGGCCCCCTAAAAAGATTTTTAAAATGGCGCCACTCATTCCCATGCAGTTCCCCCAAATTTTTGGTGGTAGGGGAGGTGCCAATTCAAAAAAAAATTTTGTTAAAATGGCTTAAGACCCTTTTATTAAAAATTTTTTTTTAAAAAGGTATAGAAAATTTTTTTTCTCTCAAAAAAAAATTGGTGCGTAATACCTAAATCATGTCTTAATTTGAAAA
>JAODAL010041085.1:0-36245 GCA_025379985.1 Phyllomedusa bahiana
AATTGCGCAAAAAAAATGGTCCCAAAAAATTACCACTTTGTAGCGTGTTAAAAGGGCGTGTATTTTAACGGAGCCACAACAAAAAAAACTCGTAATTAACCTTCGGATATGAATTATGCTACAGCCAAAATTTCTTCTTTGGCGTTGAAAAAAAAAGTTTCTTTAACTGAGTACCACTGTAGAAAAAGACTGAGTTAACCCGTGGATGTAAATTGCGCAAAAGAAATGTGCTGCCAAAAATGACCATCTTTGTAGCGTGTTAAAACGGCGTGTATTTTACGGAGCACAAAAACAGAAAAACTTGTAATTAACCTTCTGATATGAATTATGCTACAGCCAAAATTTCTTCTTTGGCGTTGAAAAAACAACGTTTCTTTAACTGAGTACAATTGCATAAAAATACTTAGTTAACCCTTGGATGTAAATTGCGCATAAGAAATGTGCTGCCAAAAATTACCAGCTTTGTAGCATGTTAAAACGGCGTGTATTTTACAGAGCACAACAACAGAAAAACTCATAACTAACCTTCGGATATGAATTATGCTACAGACAAAATTTCTTCTTTGGCGTTGAAAAACACAGTTTCTTTTAGTGACCACAACAGCAGAAAAACGCTTAATTAACCCCTGGATCTAAATTGCGCAAAATAAATGAGCAACCAAAAATGAAGTGGTATTTGGATTGTAAAAACGCTGTTTCTTTAACTGAATACAACAGCAACAGGCTTAGATAACCCTTGGATATTCAATGTGCTCAAGAACTGAGCAGATCGCATTAAAACCTTTATGCAGCGGAATTGGACGCACACTGGACTTCAATTCCAATACCCCACAAAATCAGAATTAGAATGTAAGAGAAGCAGTCTCTGAGACAAGCTGTGACACCCCTCCCCCCAAAAATTGCTGCATCAAAGTTAGTTCTTTAGTATGAGATATCATCATCAAAAGCAGCCGCAGCAGCTTCCCTACACAGCACAGTAAGAGCAGTGTGAGGAGCGAGCATGGCGTCTGGACTTATATAGTGCGGTGACGTCACAGAATTCCGCCGGTCTCTGATTGGCTTCATCTCTGCCCATGTCATTTAGGCTACGCCTTTCTTCCTCCCAGACTTCTTTGCCCCATTTAACGCCATGTTCTCGCAGCCATTTTATCAATTATAAACACGCTTCGTTCCCGCGAATCACCTCAAACTTCGACTTCGTTCAGAATTGAAGTTTTCCTGAAATTCTAAACGAATTTTACTTCGTTAGAATCGATTCGCCCATCTCTAGTTATAATGGTTCACTGTTGCTCCTATTCTGATTGGTTGGTTTATGCCGACCAATGAGAAGAGCTTACAGAATTTGAATTACTGTATTTCCCGGCAGTTTTCTATATCCCAATTCCTGATGTAGCGCCGGTGACGGCGACAAACGCGTTGTTAGTGATTTTATTTATGTATGTTTATAGCAGGTTTTAGCTCTTTTACAGAGAGTATTTTACACCTAATAAAAACGATTTATTTACTAATACTCCATGCCTCACGGCGCTGAGATTTCAGTGCCCCCATCTCTCCATAGACTACAATGGGACAAAGTAGCTCGCGCTCTGATTGGCCGGGATAGCCAAGTCCCCGCTAGTTTAACCAATCAGCTCTTTTCTGCCTTTTTTACTGTATTTTGTACTGTCCCGCCTTTTCATGTTAATGGTCAATACTAGTGTAGAGCGATTATTATCGACAAAGTTGAAATCGGCACAGTTTTTATGTTGATCGAAATTTTTAGATCATGCGATAATTTAGGTTAAAATCTGTGCATCATCTATTAAGATCGCGCCATTTTCGGCGCTTCCTGTCATTTTGGCGGCCAGCAAATCAGCAAATGGTTGCGATTGGCTGGAAAAATCACATGACCTCGTTTTACATAGAACAGCCCTTCCTGTTCAGCCTATTTCTCCAGCGCTCAGAGCAGTGGGGAGGCCTCGTTTGTCAAATAGCTCGCGAAATTCATCTTTTTTTTCGCGGGAAAAAGCTCTACGTTAGCTGTGTTTTTTTAAAATTTATTTTTAGATTAAAATTTGGAAGTTTTTTATTAGTTAGGTAGAAAATTTTAAAAGGGGCATCTCCCGCGTAAACCCAGGGGGGGAGCGGAGGGGGGGCCCCCGGGGCGAACACAGACAACCCTTAAAAAATTTTTGGATAAGTTCACCAAGACTTAGTGTAGACATTGCACTGCTACTTTTTTTTTTTTAACAGTTTTTTTTATTTAAAAATTTCCTGGATATTGGCAGCCTGAACTTTTATTTGGGTACACACTTTTCTAGTAATGCGGCTCTTTGTCAGGTGCAAAAAATCCCCTTAAATTACAGTAAAACTTTCAGACAGGGGTTTCATTTTCAATTTTGCCCATTCACCTTTTTTTGATATAGCCACCTTTCAGTTAAATTAGAATCCAGCAATTTTGTGTCGCACAGGTTAAGGTGCCAAAAAAAATACCTTTTATTATCCGAATACTTTCAGTTTTCTGTTTTTTGCACTTTTGCCCAGTCCCGATTTTTTGATGGCCACCTTGCAGTTTAAATTTGAATCCAGCAATTTTGAGTTACCACAGGGAATTGATAGGGCCAAAAAAACCTTTTTATCCGAATACATTAAAAAATACTGTTTTTTGCACTTTTGCCCCGTCCAGATTTGTTGATAGAGCCACCCTTTCAGTTAAATTTTTGAATCCACAATTGTGTAGTTACCACAGGTGAATTGAAGGTGCCAAAAAATACATTTTTTACCGAAACATTACAAAAACGTGTTTTTTGCACTTTTTCCCAGTCCAATTTGTTTTAAGAGCCCCCCTTGCAGTTAAATTTAAAACCGCAATTGTTATTACCCCGGTAATTGATAGGTGCCAAAAAAAAACCTTTTATTTCCGAATACTTTTCAATACGTGTTTTTTCACTTTGGGCACTACAGCTTTGTTCTTGAGGCACTTTGCACTTTAAAATTGAATACTGCAATTTTGTAATTTACCCCGGTGATTGAAAGGTCCAAAAAACCTGTTTAAACCAATAAATTTCAGATACGTTTTTTTGAAATTTGGCGCACACAGCTTTGTTCATTGAGCACCTTCACTTAAATGTAATACGCATTTTGTAGTCACCACAGGTAATTGATAGGTGCCAAAAAAAAACTTTTTTTTTACCAAAACATTAAGAAAAGTGTTTTTTTTTCACTTTTGCCCCCGTCCAGATTTGTTGATAGACCACCTTTCAGTTAAATTTGAACCAGCAATTGTGAGTTAACAGGTAATTGATATTGCCAAAAAAAATACCCTTTTATTACCAATACTTACAAAAGGTTTTTTTCACTTTTGCCCCCAGTTTTTTTATAGGCCACCTTGCAGTTAAATTTGAATCCGCAAATGTGTAGTTACCCCAGGGGGAATTTATAGGGGCCAAAAAATACATTTTATTATCCGAATACATTAAAATACGTGTTTTTTGCCCCTTTTGCCCGCCGATTTGTTGATAGAGCCCCTTCAGTTTAAAATTTGAAACCGCAAATTGTTTTTTACCACAGGGGAAATTAAGGTGCCAAAAAATACCTTTTATTACCGAATCTTACAGATACGTTTTTTTCCTTTGGCGCATACCTTTGTTTTATTTAGGGCCTTTGCACTTAAATTGAATACTGCAAATTTTTTAGTCACCACGGTGAAATTTAAAAAGGGGCCAAAATACCCTTTATTATCCGAATAAATTTCAGATACTGTTTTTCACTTTGGCGCAGGCCACTTTGTTGATAGACACTTTGCAGTGAAAATTTTAATAAGCAATTTTGAGTCACCACAAGTGAAATTTATAGGTGCCAAAAATACTTTTTTTTATCCCAAAACCTTTGATACGTGTTTTTTCACTTTTGGGCCCGGCCCGCTTTGTTTTAGATCTACTTTTCAGTTTAAATTTGAATCCCGCAATTTTGTTTTTTATTTGGGGATTTTAGAAAAGCTGGGATTTCCATCTTTTAAAAAAAAATTTCCAAAAAACCTTTCCCTACTTTCAAAAATTTTTTTTATTTTAAAATGGAGCGAAATTTAGGTGGGAAGCGAGCAAAGGGGGGGTGGACATGGGGTAGAGGGACGAGGAAGGTGCTCCCTTCCGGCTGGCGACAAACGCCCCAGCGGATAGTCAGTTGCAGGACCCCGGCCTGTCATTGCTGGGTCAGGGCCCTGTGAATCTCAGTAACAACACGCGCCCAAACGTCCTTTGTTTAATGCAACCTGCACCGACAATTGTCATGTTTTTTAATTTTCGGGGCATTTTGCTGTAAACAGCTTATACAGGGCCTATTTTTAAAAAATGTGGTTTTTAACAAATTTGTTCTTCACAATTGTCAAGGTGGCTCAAGGGGGTGGTGCGTCAAAAACAGGAATAGGTGGGGCCATGTTAATGGACACATATTGCAAAATGATTTTTTTTTGCAAGATCTTTAACATAGCTAAAATCCCTTATTGAAAAACCCATTTAATACAATTAAAAAAAAAAGAAAAAAAGAATGGTGGGGTTCCACCTATTTTAAAAATGTGTTTTTTAGAATAAACTACAAAAATTGCATGACAAAATAGCTTTAAAAAATTCCCTGAATTTTACAGGGAGGTACAGGGGAAAAATTGACCAGATGTAGTTTTCAGAGGCAGGGTATTAGCACTTTTTAATCTGGGGGATGCGGTTTGGGGCTCATGCTGTGGCCCGACAGGGAAGTCAATGTCCGTGAAACAAAAGGGGTTTAAAGACTTCCTTTTTCCGGGACTTTTTTAAACTGCGGGGCATCAGGTTTTGGGGCTCATGTGTGGCCCCGGCAGGTATGTTCAATGTCCAGTAAACAAAATGGGGTTTTAAAACTCCTTTTCCCCGCACTTTTTAAACTGTGGGGCAGACAGGGTTTAAAGGTTTATGCGGGACAGGGAAAGATATAGTTAATGTCCAGTTCAACAAAAAAGGGGAAGTTAAAAAGATTTCCCTTTTCCGGAAATTTTTTAAATCTGGGGGGTAAGCAGGTTTGGGGGCTCTTTCTGCTTTCCAGGGACAGGGAAAAACA
Source organism: Phyllomedusa bahiana (assembly GCA_025379985.1). Taxonomy (NCBI): domain Eukaryota; kingdom Metazoa; phylum Chordata; class Amphibia; order Anura; family Hylidae; genus Phyllomedusa; species Phyllomedusa bahiana. The sequence continues at coordinate 5,068 of JAODAL010041085.1, forward strand.
ATGTCCGTTCAAGTAAAAAGAGGGTTCAAATCATTCCCCTTCTGGCATTTTTTAATTTTTGGGGGTTTCCCAAATGTTTAGGGTTTGAAAGACAGGGGATAGTGAAGGGATGTTTTGGATTTTTTTTTCTGTGGTTTTTTTAAAACCTAACTGTTTTTGCCTAAAAAGTAGCATGTACCCTTTTACTTTTGTGGATGTTAATTCCAGCTTCTCCAGCCTTTTGGGTGTAAAAAATAAAGGGGTGTTGTTGCCTCCCAAAGGGGATTTTTAAGGGTCTCAAATCAAATCTACTATGGGACTTCGACTATTTTGTCGATGAGGGCCGCCCTATGGGACCATCAAACCGATGTCGTTTGGGCCAACGAAAATCCGGAAGCGACAAAAATTTTTAAACTTTTTGGAAAATGCGCAGTTGAACACCCGGGAACCCCGGGGAAAAACCATGACAGGGGAATTCTGCACCCAAATGTCAGGGGAAACCCCGGGGGAAACGAGTATAAATTATAATTACTTATTTGAAAGCACGGGGGGGGATTTTATATTTTTCCCTTTGGGGGGGGCCTTTTTAAGACATAAAAGGGGATACAGAGATTTAGTTGCTCTGTATCCTCTCATTTTGGGGGTTGCCAGGTACTAGAGGGCTGCGGGAATTATCGTCTTATCCCCGGCAGCCCCTTAACTAAGTATCAGTCCACCTTTCTAACAAAAAAAGGGTTTATACATGTTTTGTTTTATATCCGGTTGTTAAAAGGCTTTATTTTTTTTCCACAGTGAAAAGAAAATTGAATCCCCAAAAACCCCTTATTTGTTGGGGAAACGGGGTGGGGAAAAGGGGGATTTAAAAAGGTTGTTATAAAACAGTGTATGGTTTTGCCCTGTAAAAAAAAGCGGAGCCCCCCTTTTTTACCCGGGGCGTTTTACTCCACGACGGATAGTGCCCCAGTATGCTGTATAAACTGGGTATGTATTGGTAATATATGGGGGTTTTAAAAGTTAATATTTTAGAAAAGTCTAGTAAAAGTTCCTTTTTTTAACAGGGATTATTATTTGCAGGATTAAAATTGGGCCCAAAGAAAATTGCTCAACATAGTAAATACTACTCCATAGGTTCACTGTTCCCCAAATTTCCCTTTTGGCGGGTTTTCTGCCGACCAATGAAAAAGCTTACAAAATTTGGAATTACGTTTTCCCCCGGGGAAATTTTTTCTATATCGAATTCCAAAAATTAGCGCTGGGGCGGGGGGGGCGGGGCGCCCGATAGGAACAGCCCTTGTGCTGTAAACGCAGGTAGGCAGGAAGTTTTCTTACCATCACCAGAGCTTGGTAGATGCAGATGCTGCTTCGTCTCATCGTACCCAAATCAGCTCTTACATTACATTTTTATATATATATGTTGTAGGGACATGGAAAAACACAGTCTGTGACCCCGTTTTTTCCTGTTGTGGCTTTTATTGCCCCCAAACCAAGATAAAAAAAGGGAAACAAAATGAAGCTTGCCCTTCCCGGGCCCAACAAAAAAAAAGAAAGGGACACCTTGGGTGTTGTATCACTCACATCCTTTAGAGATTTTTTAAAGGGGACAGCCTGCGTAGAACGTCCCCCCAAAGCTCCCACCTGTCAGATCCCCTTATAAAATAGTAATACCCCCGAAACACCAGGCCTGCCGGCTTACAAAAGGATTTCCCCCAAACCCAGCCCTTTGGACCTGGAACTTTGGGAGTACCATCCCACCCAGCTCTTTTTGGGTACTTCATAAAAAGCCACCCGTTTAACTTGCATAGCATTTATCCCTAAACGTAAAAGTGAAGGGTTTTTGTCTTTGGGGCTAATGTTTTGGCCAAAAACATTCAAAAATTGGCTTTTTACCACACCGAGACCGGGCCCCCTTGTGAGACATATTGGTGTCCCCCCAGGGCCCCAATTGTGTTTTTCTCCATACCCCCCCCCCCCTCTGCCAAAAACCCGGGGTTTTTGGGGCATTTCAACCCCCAAAAAATTTTTAACCCCCCCCTTGCAAGGCACCCGCTTTTTCCCGGGAAATTTTCCCTGGCCTTGTCTACGGACAATGAGAAATCCTGTTTTTTGCCAAAAAACCAGGGTCACCCAAAATTTTTTCCTTTCTTCCCCCGCTTCCCATTTAAAGGGGGGCCCATGATGGCAGGGAGCTTGATCCTTTTTCCCCTAGCGGGTAAAAACCAAAGGAAGTCTAATGCCCCCCTTTATGGAAAACCCTTTTTTTTTTCCCCCCCAATGGCTTTAATTTTTCTCTGCGGGGTATTTTCCCTACTCAGGTACATTAACATTTTTATCACCTGGGACAGGGCCCGCACCCCGGGCCCACATCCGACGCGTCCGTCTGGACCACAAATTCCGGGGGCTACAAACACTGGTTGTCTGCATAGGGTCTACAAGTTTCCCAAAAACCCCCCGCTTAGGAGGACCACTTTTCCTTTTTGCGGATGTTTTTCCCCTTTTTCAAACCCCCAATGGGACGGCTATCTCGGCAAACCCCCGGGAAAAAAAAACCCCCTACAAAAGCCACTAAAGCCAAGAAAAAGTGACCTGTTTCTTGGTGAGGGGGCGGGGCCATTTCTGAATAGCCTCAACCTTCTTCATCTGGGGTTTAATCACACCCTTTCCCACTATGTAGTGTAACGATGCAGATAGTGGATCCTCTGTACCACCACAAGCGATGGCAACGGCCGCACCAGGAAGCGGAATCTTAGTAGGTCCCATTATTCCCTAGAGCCCGCAGCAAGCCCATCATGCTACTAGGAGTCCTACCAGGTAGTTACCCCTGACACGACTAGCTTGTGGAGGCAGAGGAGGTGCAGCGTGATACCAAATCGTAAGACGAACTCGTAGTCAAGGTCAGGCAGCAGGTCAGGGCAAGCGGCGTAGATTCGTGGTCAAGAAACATAACGGAGGTCAGAAACACGGAGAAGACGTAGACGTACAGGCACTAAACTAATTGCCAGCGCGTTGTCCCCTTAAATTTGAGAGAGCCCGAGCACGCGCGCACCGTATGGCAGAGGAGGTGCGGGGAAGCAGGAGCAAGGTCGGGTAAGTGTCTCTGCACAGAGGGGCAAGTGCGCCCACGGCCCGACATGCGGACCGTGGCGCCACTCGTCCCAGAAGCTGGGGGATCAGCAGGGACCTGAGTGCGCCCACAGCCCGTCCTGCTGGTTGCGGGGCCACTTGTAACACGTAGCCTAAGTATTTAAAGAAAATCAAATGTAAAAACTACATAAAGATAAAACGAATCACCAAAAGAATTAGTAGAATAACCAATGCATAAAAAGCATTAGAGCATTCAAACCTGCGTGTACTAAGAAAAATGTGCCTGGTCAGGGACTAGTTCATGTAGTATTTTATTAACACCTCAAAACTACAATATAACTTTATCTAAATTCAATTCATATGCAATGGCCTGTGACTTGTTTCTCTACCGCTGTGGAGGAACTACACCTATCAGCATGCATGCAGGTTACATGACAAAGCTTGCATAGGGGTTTGCAGTTAAGCTTAGGCTATGTTCACGACTTAAAATGGGACGTATCTCGCCCCATATTTCGTGCCGTAATGCGCGAAATATGGGACGAGATACGTACCAGTCATTACGGTAATCCACAGTTCTCATAGAGAACTATGGATTATGTCTCCTCTCCCCGAACAATACGGCGAGCGGGGAGATAAGTGACATGTCAATTATTCACGTTGTATACGCGCTGTAAATAAGGAATGTCTATGGGGCCGGCGGGATGCCGCCCCCCCCCCCCCCGCCCGCCCGCTCCCGAGCACACGGCGTAATTGCGCGGCGGGGACACGCACACTGTATGGCAGAGGAAGCGTGGGGAAGCAGGAGCGCGGTCGGGTAAGTGTCTCTGCAGAGAGGGGCAGAAGCTGGGGCATCAGCAGTGACACGAGTGCACCCGCAGCCCGTCCTGCTGGCTGCGGGCGCACTCGTAACACGTAGCCTAAGTATTTCATCTCCTCTATTCCCAGGGCACATTTACTTGGGTTAATTGTAAACCCGGCCTTTCTCAGGGCATCAAGGACAGACTGAACTTTCCTCAGATGACTCTCCCAGTCCTGACTGAAGATGACAATGTCATCTTAGTAGGCGGACGCAAATTTCCCTTGGGGATGTAAAATTTGGTCCATGGCCCTCTGGAAAGTGGCCGGAGTTCCTTGTAACCCAAACGGCATCCAAACATCCTGAAAAGACTCCTCGGGTGTGGAAAAAGCGGTCTTCTCTCCAGCTTCTTTTGCCATTGGTATCTGCCAATATCCTTTTGTGAGATCTAAGGTGGTGATATACCTAGAAGGACCCAATCGCTCGATCAACTCGTCTACCCTGGGCATGGGTTAGGCATTCACCCTAGATACTCCATTTCTTCGACGGTAGTCAATGCAAAATCTCCACTCTCCATTGGGCTTCAGTACTAGTACAATAGGACTGGACCATCCACTTTTTGACCTCTCAATTATTCCCAGTTCTAACATTCTTTTAACCTCCTTGGCGATAACCTCCCGATGGACTTCCGGGACCCTATATGGCTTTAGGTTCACTTGGACCTGGGGATCCGGGAGGATCTCATGGGTTATCACGTTAGTAAGGCCCGGGGTCTCTGTGAACAGATCTCTGTTCTGTGTGAGTAGCTCCCTGCATTCTTGCTTCTGCAAGGAGGACTCTGCAGGTGGAATCAGGGGACTCTCTTTCTCTCGAATATTTTAACAGGTTGACATGGTACACCTGAAAAGGCTTTCTTTTTTCTGGCTGATATACCCTGTAGTTAACCTCCCCCATCTTTTCAATGATCTCGTAGGGTCCCTGCCACTTGGCCAAGAACTTACTATCAATGGTGGAGATTAAAACTAAGACCCGGTCTCCCGGATTGAACTGTCTTGGTTGGGGAGATCTATTATATATAGTGGACTGGGCATCTTCTGCCTGCCAAAGATATTCCTTTACAACAGGCATCACCTGGGATATTTTCTCCTGCATCTGGGCTACATGTTCCACCACACTCTTATGAGGAGTAACCTCACTTTCCCAGGTTTCCCTTGCCACATCCAACAACCCCTAGGGTGCCTGCCATACAGAAGTTCAAAAGGTGAGAACCCGGTTTAGGATTGGGGTACTTCCCTAATTGAGAATAACAGATAAGGTAATAGACAGTCCCAGTCCCACCTCGTCCTTCTCTACCACCTTTTTTAACGTGGCCTTCAAGGTCTTATTAAATCGCTCCACCAAGCAATCTGTCTGAGGGTGGTACACTGATGTGCGCAACTGGGTGACTTTTAGAACCTTGCACAGTTCTCTCATCACCTTGGACATGAACAGGGTTTCCTGATCAGTTAGAATCTTCTTGGGAATCCCCATTTGGGAGAAACATGGAACAACTCCCTGGCTATAACCTTGGACAAGGGATTTCATAGAGGAAAAGCTTTGGGGTATCGGGAGGCATAATCCACAATGACCAAGATGTATTGGTGCCCCCTAGCCGATTTTACCAAAGATCCTACCAGATCCATTGCTATCATTTCAAAGGGGACCTCAATAAGTGGCAAAGGGACCAGAGGACTACGGAAGTTTATCACTGGGGAAGTCACCTGGCACACAGGACAAGACCGGCAGAAGTCCCTGATCGCTCAGTAACATCCTGGCCAATAGAACCGCTGCAGGATTCTCTCCAGCGTCTTGTCCACCCCTAGGTGAAACCCCTAACACATGGGGGTGGGCCATATCCATGACCATCCGCCTGTATGGACCCGGACCTAGTAACTGTTCCACCACCTTGTCCCTTATTTTGGTCACTTGGTACAATAGGTCATTATTCAAGGCAAAGCGCGGGAACCAGTTCTCTGCCCCCGGCTCCTGGGGTACCCCATTGAGGACAGTCACAGCTCCCATTGCCTCTTTTAATGTCAAATCCTGTAGCTGGGCTTTGCAAAAATTACCTCTAGGTACATCTAACTGGGGAACGTTTTCCTCCAAATTTGCCTCTTCGCTATTTTCTCCAACCAGGACCAATAGTGGAAACTCAGGGATCACCTCCTGTTCCCCAATACCAGGGTTACCCGGTCCTTTTGAACAACTGGACACTCCTGATTTTCCCCACAGGTCCCAGAACACAGGGCAATCACAGCCCACAATCACCTCATGCATTAATTTATTCACCACCCCAACATTGTGAGTCAGGGTACCCCATTCCACCTCAAGGTTAAACTGGGCCACTGGGTCCACCTTGGTGTCCCCATAAATAGATGTAACACCTAGGGTTTTTCTTGGGAACAGTTCATGAGGAAGAGTGGCCGTGATGAGCGTCACCAGACTCCCTGAATCCAACAGTCTGGACACCCAGGTTCCATTTACAGTCATGGTGCACATCTGGGGTCCCTTGCCCGATTTGGCCATGGCGGTTCATGCTGGTTGCACAAACAGGGAATGGCGGCAGGCATCAGAGCAGTCCATGGGTTCTGTGGTGAGGGGACACTGGGCTGCCATGTGACCTGGGCACTGACATCGCTAACAGATAATATCCCTGGACACCCCTCGTAGGGTTTTGGGTCCCATCTTCCGAGGGTCCACATCTCTCCGGGCCTCCCAGTATGGGTATTTCAGGCTCCCTATACCCCCCAGGGATTTCACCATGGCATGAAACCTCTCCACCAGTCCCACCAGATCATCTACGGTCTGGGGGTCCCCCTGCACAACTCAGCACTGTATGGGGCGCAGAAGAGAGTGCATTAAATGGTCCATGACCATCTGCTCCACCATTTGATCTGGGTAGCATATCTATGGCTGTAACCATTTATGGACTAGATGTAACCAGTCAAACATCTGAGATCTTGGAGTTTTCCCCATACTGTATGCCCACTGGTGTATCCTCTGGCCCAAAACGCCAAAGTAACACCAATACAGGCCAGGATCTCAGCTTTCAACTTAAGGTACTCCTTAGTGTTCTGCAAGGTAAGATCATAATATGCCTTCTGGGGATCTCCAGTTAAATAGGGGGCCAGAACCTCAGCCCATTGCTCCAGTGGTAACTTCTCCAGGTCTGCAACCCACTCAAATACAGTGAGGAAGGCCTCAACATCGTCCTCCACAGTCATCTTCTGGAGAGCCTCCCGTACAGTCCTTCTAGCCTGATGGCCGCCATCCCGGATTGGTGTAGCTGGCATTTCCCGGAGTCATACAGCATCCGTCAGTACGGACATCTGCTGGAATAGCAGCTGATTGGTAGCCTGCTGAGCCTGCATGGCTTCAGTATGGATTCTCTGCTGCTGGGCTGTGTCCTGTTGCTGAGCCTGCATAGCTTCCCTGTGTGCTATCTGCTGCTGCTCAGAGGCCTGTTGCTGGGCCTTCATGGCTTCCATATGATCCGTCTGTTGCTTAGCTGTGGCCTGTTGCTGCTACAGATTTGCCTGCACCAGGTGCTTAATGATCTCCTCCATAGTGGAAGCTGTAGCTTGCCTCTGTGTTGCTGCCTTCACTCAGGACATAGATTTCAGGTTTATGTCCTTTGCATCCTCCACCACTTGTAGGGATCAGCTCACTGGTAAAATGGAAAAACACAGTCTATGATGCCGTTTATTCTTGTTACTGGCGTTTTTTGCTCCAAACCAAAATAACCAAGGAAACACAACATAGCTTCTCTTCAGCCCAACAAAAACATAGTAATAACAGCTTCGGTGTTGTATCACTCACAGTCCTTTAGAGATCTTTACACGACAGCCTTCTGAATGTCCCTCCAGCTCCCACACTGTCAGAATCTCCTTCTGACCCAGGTCACAAATACCCCTGCACACCTGACCTAGACAGTCTTGGGACCATAGAACCATCAAACCCAGCCTGGACTGGAACATGGGAGTAATCCATCCCACCCAGCTCTTATTGCTACTGCAGATAAAAAAAGCCACCCGCTTAACTGCATAGGCAGTATACTATAACTATATGTGAATGTGTGTCAGTGGCCTAATGTCTCTGACACCAGTATGGCTTTTTACCACACTGAGACCAGGCATCTTGGTGAGACATATCGGCCGTCCACCACGGCCCCTTGTGCTTGACATATAATTAATAATTATAATTTTAGCACCACTTTTTTCTGTTAAAAAAATAAATAAATAAATTAAAATATGAAAAATAAACTTTTTAACCATTTTCTCTCATATTATTAAAGAAAATCAAATGTAAGAACCACATAAAGATGAAACGAATCACCAAAACAATTAGTAGAATAACCAAGCGCATAAAAAACTTATAGCATTCAAACCTGCGTGTACTAAGAAAAATGTGCCTGGACAGGAACTAGTTCATGTAGTATTTTATAAACACCTCAAAACTACAATATAACTTTATCTAAATTCAATTCATATGCAATGGCCTGCGACTTGTTTCTCTACCGCTGTGGAGGAACTACACCTGTAACCATGCCTGCAGGTTACATGACACAGCTTGCATAGGGGTTTGCAGTTAGGCTTAGGCTATGTTCACACGGCTTAAAATGGGACATATCTCACCCCGTATTTCTCGCCGTACTGTAAATACTGGGCGAGATACGTCCAAGTCACTATGGTAATCCAACAGTTTTCATAGAGAAATATGGATTACGTCTCCTCGTCCCTCTCCCCGCTCACACAATACGGTGAGCGGAGAGATAACTGAAATGTCAATTATTCACGGCATATACATGCCGCAAATAATGAATGTCTATGGGGCCGGCGGGCTGCTCCCCCCCCCCCCCGCCCCATCCCACTCACGAGCACACGGCGTAATTGCAGGGTGAAATACGACCCGCAATTATGCCATGTGAACATAGCCTTACCGTCTAATTTGCCTATTTCAGGTAATCACACACAGAAACATTTAGTCACAAACTCTTTTGAAGAAGAATATTATTTGAAAAACTTCCCTAAGCCATAAAAAGTGTTACATTCCCACAGCTGCTTTGTAATTTAACTGTATGCAGTACATAAGATGTTCTATCTAGAGATGGGCGAATTGATTCTAACGAAGTGGAATTCGTTATGAATTTCAAGTGAAAACTTTCGGTTCAGGAACGAATACGAAGTTTGGGGTACTTCGGTGTGAACGAAGTGTATGCTTTTGATTGATAAAATGGCTGCTTGCACAAGGCGCTACATGGGGCAACGCCCTCTGGGAGGAAGAAGGGCATACCCGCATGATCATGTGCAGAGATGAAGCCAATCAGAGACCGGCGGGATTCTGTGGACTCAACCAGCGTTATATATAGTCCTGGGCCGACGCCAGGGAGCTCATACCGCTCTTACTTAATGATCAGGGAAAGGTGCTGCCGCGGCTGATTGTGATAGCTCTTAACTGAAGAATTGATTTGTTAATAACAGCGATTTTTGGGTGTCTCAGCTTTCTCAGAGACAGCTTCTCTTAACGTTGCTATTCAGGCAGTTCCTAGGCTAAAATTCTACTCAGGGCGAGGTGAAGAAATTTCTCCCCCGCCATGTAACATAATGTGCCCATAATAGAAGACACAGTGTATCACCATCAGCCAAAATCTAAAATATACAGAAAGCATTAACCCACAATATGCTACATATAAAATTACTAGATTAATGTCACGGCCTGGCGCCGCTCCCCCGTCCCGCGGGCCGCGGCAGCAGTTCCGTAGGTCCCCCTCCCGGGTTGCTCTCCGGGTCAGGTGTGCGCCGCTGGCCGCGGGCCGAGCGGGGGGCTGCGTCTGCCGAGGACATACCTGACGCGCGCTCCTGTGCCGTCCGCTGCCCTACTGGCCGCCGAGCGCGCGTAGCCTGTTCCTAAGGCCTCGCGCGCGCTCGTTATCCCGGGTATTATAAAGGGCCAGCGCCCTGATACTAGGCTAAATTGCCAGGCCGCTTCCCCTACTTAAGGATACTCCCCACTATCACTCCTTTGCTGGATCTAGTATGCCCCCCGTGCCCTAGTGAAAGCGTTCCAAAGCATACTCCTCCAGCCTTATATAAACCGGTGTACCAAGACCCATCGCTACGTTTTCACAACTCCCTCTCCGAACCTCTGCCGCCTGCCCTGACCGTTCCTGCCGTCTACGACCACGAACCTCTGAGCCGCCTGGCCCAGACCTTCTGCCTGCCCACACTACGAGTCTCGACTTACGATTCTGTACCACGCTGCACCTCGGCTGCCACCGCAAGACAAGTCACAACTCAGGGGGGACACGCTGGTAGCCTCACGCCGCAGCAAGGCCATCCCGCTTTGCGGCGGGCTCTGGTGAAAACCGGGGGCACTTAGATCCGTTCTCTGGCGTGGCTTTACTATCATCGCTTGCGGTGGTACCAGTTGGATCCACTACCCAGCCAGCTACAGTTAGATCCACCATGGATCCCGCCAAGGAGCCCCTCGCCGAAGCATCCGGAGTCTAACCAACCGATTGTTGCTAACAATCGCAACAGATCGCCCAACAAGGTCAGCAGTTGGGCCAGCTCACCGCCATGATGTCGTCAGCTCCTTTGCCATCCAAGCAGGCATCTCCGCCTCCGTCCGTGGCTCCGTCTTCTCTCATTCCGTTGGCCACCGTGGGACCCAAGCTTCGCTCCCTCTACCCTCCAGCTTTGCGGGATCCAAGCTCTGCCGGGGTTTCATACGCATGCTTCTATGCACGTGGAGCCTGATTCTGGATCATTTTCCCTCGAGAGTGTCCAAAGTGGCTTTCGTGGTGAGTTCTACTTCCGGAATAGGCTCTGGCTTGGGCAACCTCCCCTCTGGACAGAAACGACGACCCGTGACTCCTGCGGACCTACAGACCTTCCTCCAGGAATTCTTTCCGCACCGTCTTCGAGTAGCCGGCCGCGTGCTTCCTCCGCTGAGACCTGCCCTCTTGCGAGCCTTCGTCAGGGCGAATACTTTCTGTGTGAGACTATGCGGTTCAATTCCGTACCCTGGCTGTCGGAGCTCGCATGGAACAATGCCCCTCTGCGCTACCTTCAAAAAAGATCTGTCCAGCAGGGTAACAAGACGCTTTGGCAGCAAGGGACCTCCCGATCCTCCCCTGACGAGTTAGATTCTTCTTGCCACCCCGGCATCGAAATCAGTTCGCTGAGAGGCAGAGGAAGCATTGGCCATAAAGAGGAGGCTGCTCGTCCCGTCCGGTTTTTCACCTTCTCCTGTGTTCCAGCATTCCTTCCTCCAATTCCACCGCCTCAAGCCGAGAGGAGGAACCTAAGACAAGTGACCCACGGGCCCACTAACAGAGCAAGAACAGAACCGTCGGCGTACAGAAAAGCTATGCCTCTACTGCGCCATCCCGCCCACTTTCCGCAGAAGTTGCCCCCATCGTCCTCAGCCTCCTGGAAACGCTCTCACCTAGGTGCCGTGGGGAGAGGCGGTGTCCCTAGGTGCAGATCTCTCTCCACGTTTGATGATGCCTGTGGAGGTACTTCTGATGCTGTCCCTGCGTTCCGGGAGATCTGCCATTCCCTGGGATTCGGGTCTGCCGGGAACTTCACTTAGCCCTCACTGTAAACCCCGTTACCACATACCAGTGGTCGGGCTGGAGAAGCCGTTGCTTATCTCCTTCGGTCAGTGGGGGAGCTCCTCACTGTATCCCACATCGCAGTTATATTAACCCGCCGACTCTCCGTGTGGCGGGGCTCTACATAAAGAGAAATATAGGTTCCATCCACGTCCTGTCCCGTGCTTCCTCGGCGATCCTCTTGGGGCTCCCCTGTGCTGCAAAGTCACGCCCCTAACGCTCGATTGGAAGACAGGCCAAGTCCTGGCGTTGGTGGACCGTAATGCCAAACCGATGCTTGGAGGTACCACGCCCGGTGGCCTACGCTTTCCGCGCCCCCGTCCTTGCAAGAGCCGTTCACAGTCCTGCCGGCCGAGTACCAGATTTGGCGATGTGTTCTCCGAAAACAGCTGAGAAGCTACCTCCACAACGTCCATATGACTGTCCCCAAAGAGCCCTCCTTTTCCCCGAACAAGTCCTCCACGGGGTCGGTCTACCCTCTTGTCTGTGCCCGAGACTCAGGCCATGTCGCTTACTACAGGAATTTGGCTAATGGATTCATTCGGCAAGTCCTCCTGCCCGCCGTGCTAGGTATTTTTTTCTTGTCCCAGAAAAAAGACGGGTACTCTTCGGCCGTGTATAGATTACAGGGGCTAAGACAAAGATCACGGTGAAGAACAGATACCCTCAACCCCTGTATCGGAGCTCTTTGATCGTCTTCGTGGAGCCGAAGGTGTTTCTTTCTAATTGGACCTGCGCGGTGCCTATAAACTCGTCAGAATTCGGAGGGGGACGAGTGGAAAACATCCCCTTCAACACCCGGACGGCCATTTCGAGTATCTCGTATGCCATTTAGGGCATGCAAAACGCCCCACGCCTGTATTCCCAGGATTTCGTCAATGATGTTATTCAGAGACCTTGCTGTACACCTTCTTCAATAGTGTACCTGACGACATTACTATTTTTTCCTCCTGACTGCACAATCTCATCGGGTTACAAGCTACCCAGGGTCCTTCGACGCCTGCGCGAACAAAATCGACTGTATGCCAAGCTGGAGAAGTGTCGGTTCCATCCAGGACCCAGCCTTCATTGTCCTGGGATACATAGTCTCCGACTCGTGGTCTTCAAGATGGACCCAGCTAAGCTGTCCAGATCCTGCAGTGGCCACGCCCTGTCTGGCTTCGGCGATTCAACGCTTCCTGGGATTCGCCAACTATTACCGGAGTTTAATTCCCACTTCTCTCGCGATGGTGGCTCCCATCGTGAGGCCCTCAACCCGAAGAATCCAACACACAAATGACTAAGAGTCCCCCCGTCAGCTGAGGAAGCATTCACTCGACTGAAGTCAGCGTTTTCCTTCTGCTCCTATCCTGGTTTCGTCCTGACCGGATAGGCCCTTTAGCCTCGGCAGTGGATGCCTCGTCCGTGGGAGCAGCGTCCTGGACACCAGAAGGGCCCTACAGCAAGACGGTACTACTTCGGTTTTCTTCTCCAGGACCTTCACGCCGCTGAACGCAAGCTACACCATTGGAGATACGAGAGCTGCTGTGCCATCAAATTGGCACTAAGAGGATGGCGACATTTTGCTGGAGGGCGCCCGTCAGCCCATATTTCGCGACGCGTCTTCACGACCACAAGGATCTACAAGTACCCTCCAGACGGGCCCAGCGTCTGAATCCTCGCCAGGCCTATGTGGTCTCTTTTTTTCTCTCGCTTTAACTTCGAGGATACACTTCCGGCCACCGATAGAACGTCAAGGCTGATGCCCTCATTCCCGAGCCTCTTGTGGGGACGTCACTGGAGACAGACACACCTGTGTCCCTCAGCACGATCAGTTGCTCCCTGAACGGCTGATCCACGTGGCCCGCGTGGACCTTCGCAGGGTACCGACCAGGCAAAAACCTACAGATACGTCCTGCGCTCAGAGACGGAGAATTATCTGGAGTGGGGGCATAGTTTCTCACTTCTGCTTGGTCACGCCTACCCCTGCATGACGAATGTCCCACGACGCCCTCATCTCACCGGCGCTACTGGGGCCGAACCCTCCTAGCCCCAGAGCTACGTCCAAGACTTTGTTCTCGCCTGTGACACATGTGCCCGGAACAAGGTTCCACCTCCATAGCCACTCTTCTCTTAGATCCCTCTGCCCATCCCGAAGTCCTCCTATATGACACACATCGGCATGGACTGTATCATTTACGACCTTACCCCCTCTTCAGACAATTCTGATCATCTGGTGTCACGGATAGATTCTCAAAATGTCCCACTTAGTGCCACTAACTACGCCCGTCACGGCAGTCTTACCCTCCGAGCTCTCAACGGGACAGTGGCACATTTCTTCCTCACCATATTTTTTCGTCTGCATGCGCTGCATACCTCGCCATATCGTGTCTGATCGGGTGTCCAATTTTCTCTGTCTCTCTACAAAATTGGCGGAGCCCTTTTTCACTCCCTTTCCGCGCCTTACATTAAATTGGAACTTTTCTTCTGCCTACCATCCCCAGACGAATGTCAAGTGGAGAGAGGGTGAATACATCAGGTATTGGCGAATATCTGCGCCATTTCGTAGTCCCGCGCAACTGAAAACCGTCAGGACAACTGGGCGAGCTGCTTCTCTCCTGTGGGCCGAATTCTCCTACAACCAATCGGGACTCTGATTCTACGGCGTTTTTCTTCCATTCCTGGTGTCTAACAAGTCGTCACCCACGCCCGCCGCTCCCCTTGCTATGAACTTCCGAGTTCCTGCTGTGGACAACCAAGTGCTGGACATTAAGACCATTTGGCGGAGACCCGACTTGCCTTAACCTCGCCTCACAATACCGACAGCCCCATCTAAGACCCTCAGGTCCGACAAGAGAAAGAGGAAATACCACCGCCCGCCCACTTATATCCCCAAAACCCCCCGCAAACAACACACTCACACACTCACATCACACGTGCCGCGATGCATGCAGGCATCATCATGCCAAATGACCCGTTACAAACACAAAAACGTTTAATAAACATTAAACCTGGCAAACAAGAGCTTCGGACTGAACCCACTAAACCCTCAGACACATCATCATTGCAGACGCGCGACCTCACCTCCCCCATACGATAATTCTAACCCTATCCAGACAGCTCTTTCTCTACTCACAAAGCTCTGCCTTCTACCCCCCTTCTCTTAGGACAAATTCCATTCAGCCCCACAACACCAATAGGCCTCTCACACGTCCGTCGACTCCTGTAACGAGTTTCCTCTAAGTCCTGAATAACCAGCGCAGACAATTCCTCCTCCACAAGAGTGAAACTCCGCCCACCTGTCGCGCGCCCCCCACGCGAGACCAAGTCTCCTAGACATCACGGGACAAATACCGAACAATCCGCAGCCAGACATTGATCGAGCTGCACACATTATCGAGACATGTATGCAACGCTACTGGAACTAAGAACAGTTATAGATATAACCAATGAGAAATACAACACGCAAAAACAAACGCAACACCACCGATTCAAACACGCCAATCACATCCGAATTAACCACACACACACACACACACATCTCTCACATATCAAGAATATTACATATAGATACCTTAAACTAAGCAAGATCCTCATCGATTATGTTGTTTAATATTTAATAAATAATAAACTCTTCGTATCTGATGTTAAAAGTAACACAAATTTAATAATTTAAATGTGTTCAGTTTCTAGATCAGTCGAGCGTTAGTTAAAAAGAAAAGAATGAAGGGGTGCGGCTGCGAGCTACTCGTGTGAGAAACAGAAAAAAAAAGTTAGTAAGAGATATAAGGTATTTAATTAAAAAAGGAAGAAAAAAAGAAAATAAAGCCTGTTCCTATGAAGCACGCCCGCAATACGCTCGTTCCCGGGATTTTAAAGGGCCCGCCCTGATTATTGGCTAATTGCCACGCTTCCCCTCCCTACTTAAGGAAACGTCCCACTATCACTCCTTGCTGATCTAGATGCCCCTGCCCTATAAAAGCGTTCCAAAGCATACTCTCATCGCCTTACCGTTACCGAACCGCCTCGCTACGTTTCTCAACTCCGAACCTCTGCCGCCTGCCCTGACCTTCATGCCTGTCTACGACCACGAACATCTGCCGCCTGACATTACCTTCTGCCTGCCCACGACTACGATTCTCGATACGAATTCTGTACCAACGCTGCACCGCTGCCACCGCAAGCAAGTCACGTCAGGGGGGACGACCTTGGTAAGCCTCACAGCCGCATCGAAAGTCCTACCGCTTTGCGCGGGCTCTGTGAAAACCGGGGGCTACTTAGATGTCCGTTCCTGCGTGGCATAGCTACACTATCATCGCATCGGTGGTCCAGTGGATTCCACTACCCAGCCGCTTCAGATATTAGTCACAGTTACCAAATAACACTGCTACACAACCAGAATCCCAAGACCACTAAGACCACATATCACCAGCAACACAGTGACCGAATAATACTATCCACACCATGACCACATATCAACACATATGACCAAATACAGCAACCACCATGACACATATCACCAGCACATAGTGACTGAATATACAAACTGACCATACTGAATATACAAACCATTTATACTACAACCAATTTTACCAGCATACATGCGGATACCACTGTACACAGGCTCTGCAGAACATATAAATGGTTACAGTAAAGTTATATCTATGACTCCAGGAGACGTCTCTGAAGAGTTGTTTCTCTTTCTTTTCTTCTCTCCATCGTCCCAGACGCCATGAATGACAACTCCTACTTACTCCCGACTCTTCCACTGTAAAATATACAAGACAAATAGTCTTAAGACACCTCCCTATATCAGCATTTTCCCAACCAATTCGCTATCTCTATACCAAACTCCTCAACTAGTAGCATCTCATAACTACCAAGTAATAGCCCCTGTAGCCACGTTGTAGCCCCCTATAGCCAGTAGTACCCCCTGTAGCCATGAGTACCCCCTGTAGCCAGTAGATGGCCCCCGGTAGCCATAGATGCCCACTATTAGCCAGTTGATGCCCCCCTGAGAGCCAGTGAGATGCCCCCCGTTATCCAGTAGAGATGCCCCCCTGTAGCCAGTGAGATTGCCCCCCCTGTACCAGGAGATAGCCCCCTTTACGCCAGGATATGGCCTCCCGCTGTGTTATTCCAGTGATTGCCCCCCTTGTTAGCCAGTGATGCCCCCCATGTAAGCTATTGTGCCCCATTGTAGCTAGTTGCCCCCATTGTAGCCAGTAGATTCCCCCCTTCAGCCCAGTAGAGATGCCCCCGTTCTAGCCAGTAGAATGTCCCTCTTCTAGCCATATGCCCCCCTGTACCAAGTGATGCCCACCATGTACCATGTGCCCCTGTAGCCAGGATGGCCCCCCTTGTAGCCATGTGCCCCATTGTAGCCAGTGTGCCCCCAGTGTAGCCAAGTGTGCCCCATTACCGTGATACCCCATTGAAGCATTGTAGCCCCGCATTGTATGCCAGTGGTGGTCTCCATTGTAGCCAGTGTGCCCCCCTTGTACCAGTGTGCCCCCATTGTATCCGTTGCCCCCAGTGTAGCCAGTGGTGCCCCCTGAGTGTAGCCAATGTGCCACCATGTAGACATTGATGCCCCATTGTAGCCAGTGTGCCCCCATTGTAGTCCCCATGTGGCCCCCATTGTAGCCAGTATGCCCCCATTTGTTGCCAGTGTGCCCCCCCTTGTAGCCTGGATGCCCCCCCTTGTAGCCAGGATGCCCCCCTTGTAGCCAGTTTGCCCACCCCTTGTAAGGCCAGGATTGCCCCCCTTGGAGCAGGATTCCCCCTTGTAGCCAGTGATGCCCCCCTTGTAGCCAGGAGCCCCTGTAAGTAATTATAAAAAACATAAGAGTACTCACCTGGTCCGCGCGTCCCGGTCCGAACTTGCTGAGCGTGAGCTGCAGGAGCGTGTAAGCACGTGATCGTCACCACGCCCCCCTTGGGCCCCTATACGCTGCACGCACTCCCAGGGATCTCCTCGGCGCAGAGCTAGCCACCGAAAGGAAAAAATTCGAGCGTCACAGGGGGCGCTGTAGTAGCTGGGCGCCCCCTTGACGCTAAAACAGGGAGGAGACGACGGGAACAATCCGTCCCCTCCTCCTCCCTGCAGCTGCTGGCTCTGCGCGACTGTTATAAAGCAGACGCGCAGAGTCAGGGGCCTCTCCGGTCGGGCAGGGCGGGCAGGGCGTGCCGCGGCGCCCCCGTGGGTGAGTCGGAGACTCGGTGCCCCGGGCGACCGCACACCCGCCCCGCCCCTAGGAACTGCCCAGGTTCTATTCCTGATTTTGTGGGTCTTGGATCTAGAAGTCCAGTGTGTGTCCAACTGCAGCTGCATATACATTTATATGCTATCTGCTCACCAGCACATTTGACGTATCCCAGAGGGGATCTAAAGCCTGTTCCTGTTTTGTAAATCATTTAAAGAAACATCGTTTTTACATACAAATACCACTTCATTTTTGGCTGCTTCAATTCTTTTGTCGCAATATAAGATCCAGGGGTTAATTAAGCTTGTTCTGCTGTTGTGGTGACTAAAAGAAACCGTTTTTTTCACCGCCAAAAAATACATTTTCCTGTAGCAAAATTTCCACAAGCGAAGGTTAATTACAATTTTTTTCCTTATTGTGTAGCGTAAAAAACACGCCATTGTAACACGCTACAAAGCTCGTAGTTTGTGGTTGCTAAATTTGTTTGCGCAATTTACATCCAGAGGTTAATTAAGCGTTGTTTTTCTGCTGTGGTGACAAAAATAAACCGTCTTTCACCCGCCAAAAAATAAATTTTTCCTTGTAGCTTAATTCACAGCGAAGGTTAATTACAATTTTTCTCTTGTTGTGTAGCGTAAAAAACACGCATTGTAACAGCTACAAAAGCTCGTAGTTTGTGGTTGCTCAATTGTTTGGCGCTATTTACATCCAGCGTTAATTAAGCGTTGTTTTGCTGCTGTGGGGACTAAAATAAACCGCCTTTCACCGCCAAAAAATACATTTTTCCTGTAGCAAAATTCACAACGAAGGTTTAATTACAATTTTTTCTCTTGTTGGTAGCGTAAAAAACACGCCTTTTAAACCCAACAAAGCTCGGTTGGGTTGTTAAAATTTTTGCCGCAATTTATATCCGGGGGTTAATTTAAAGCGTTGTTTGCGTTGTACTGTAAAAAAACTTTGTTTTTCACCGCCACAGAAAAAAATTCGTAGATAATTCATATCCAAAGGTTAATTAAGCCTGTTGTCTTTTCATCAGTAATACACAGAGTTTTTAAACGGCACATACAAGTCAATTTTTCCTGCCCATTTGTGGACGCAATTTATATCCAAGGGTTACCTAAGCTTTTTAGTTGGTTCATTTGGAGTCAAATACAGGGTGTGTATTTATCATATACAGTTATCTTCATCAAACAGTGTCGGTACATTTTAGAACAAACAGAAAGTCAGACAGAGAGGTGGCAGGCTCTTTACCTGCGAGTGGCAGAGGCACAAACATTCCTGGAGCAGGCCCATGTCGCAGCACAGCAAGGGGACGTCGCAGCTGGGGTCACTCGGTGAGGCTACAACTGCCGCTGTCATCTAGCGGCCGTGTGCTGACTAGCAACCCAAGGGTTCTTGATTGGTTGATAGGTCACCCACTTCCTCCCAGATGACATCTGACAACCCCAGCCAAGAGCCCGGTGGGAACGTCAAAACAAAACCCCTTAGTTGGCATGGCCCGGGAGCGGGTCAGCAGCCCTCACCCGCCCTCAACCCGCCTCGGGTCCCATCGGTTCCCCAGCCAGAGATCTACTATGTGGTCTGGACTACAGCGCCACTATATAGCAAGGATGAACAATTTCAGGAGGGCAGTCAGCAGCTACTTGGCGGCAAAAGAAAGGGGGCCCAATATCCCCTGCTTCTTGCAGTAGGGGGGAAAGTATAGATGTGGAGAGTGGCATGGGAGGTCATGTTGTGAGGGGGTTTTTGCCCTTTCAACCAAGACCCTGATGAGGCAGCATGATATTTAAACACAAATAGATGATGATGGGCCACCCACTTTGGGGGCCGGGGGACAAGGGCTTTTATATCGCAGCAGAAGGGGGGTCCTTGGCGTCAGGCAGGGCGCAGCCACAAGTGGGTTGTGGGGGCCGTGAGTCAGAGGGTAGCAGCAGGTAGGTCGGAAGCCAAGCGCCACGGTGGTAAAAACCCCGCTTCGCAGGTTCCAACAAAGTAGCGGCACAGGGGCTCAGCGAGGCAGCGGCGGTAGTAGTCACTCAATGCGGAGCGTTGGAGGTAAAATCCGATACTCGGCGGTGTGGCAGTTCTTTGCTAAGACACCGGAGGAGCCGAATATGGGTATATGTAGATCTGTGGGCAGAAAAATGAAGCGTGGGCCCGGGAGCTAACGTTGGCCCTGCGTCAACACATGCAGCGTCACCATTTGGTGGCCTGGGAGAAACATGGCTCAGATTTTGGGGGTCCATCCTGCCGCCGCAAACAACAGCAGCAGCAGCGCCCAGTGGGACGCATGCCATTGCAGCCAGTCAAGTCTCCACCACCTCTGCAGAAGGGAGCTGTTTTTTTCTTTGACATCATCTCCCGGTCCAGTTTCTCCTGGGTCCTCCCCTACTCATGGCGCCAGCAAGTTGTTCAGCGAGGCGATGCAAAGAGACAACAGTATGCGTCCAACCATCCAGGTGAGCAGTACGTGTCCTGCCAAGTTGTAGGAACTGCGTCCCTCCCTTTCCAAATGGTGACTCTGCACCATTCAAAAGAATTAATGCTTGTGCCGAGCCGAGATGGAGAGTTCCAAGCCGTAATTTCTTTTCCAAAAAGGCAGTACCAGCACTTCATAAATATGTAGAACAGAAGGTGGGGCCCGTCCTTGAGCTTATCGGTTTTTTTCCAAGGTGCACGGCAGCATGGACGCCCGGGGCTGTAACTACGGTCAGGGCCCGTACATGTCCTTTACGGCCCCCTGGGTGAATGTGCTTCCTGCCCAGGCACACCATCAACTTGGACAGGAGACGGCGCTTTCTCCTCCACGTTGTCTTGGACTGGAGATGTTGGCGACTACATCTTGCGGCCACATGAGTCCGGTGGTGACTGAAATGGAGGAGAAAATTGGAGCAGAAGCATTGTCTGGTGAAATGAATGGTTTTTCTACCCAGGGGACAGGAGAGGAGGAGCAGGAGCAGCTGGAGGAGTTAGATGGAGATGAGGAAGACGAGGCATTTGACCCTCCAAGCACCTTGGCAGTATACAGTGGAGATGGAGGCAGGGAGCCCCTCGGAGTCACTTGTGCAGTTGCCCGCAGCATCTGGTTTGGCTGGCTAGTGACAGCCGAATAGTCAGTACCGGGAAAGGGATGGGCTTCTGGCTCTCCACCCCTTTTGGACCCTCGCTACCGGTCAAAAATAAGAGCCTTTTTCCCAGCTATTGAGAGGGAGGACAAACTCAAATATTATAGGGAAATCCTCCGTAGTCAGTTGGCCGCTGCCTATGTGCGGCATCGTCCCTCCCTTTTGACAGGTCTGCCCCGGGGGTTTTTCAGTGTAAATGTACTCCCTGCCGGGGCTGTTGGGGAAAAGGTGGGGGGTAGGGGGCAGAAACCAAAGCTCCTTCAGCACCCAACCAAAAGTCTGGAGTCATTTGAGAGCGCTTTTTTTAAACCCGCCTAGTGGGGGAGGGGGGGTCCCAGCACCAGCAGCAGCAGGGACCTGGAGCAGACCCTGAACCAAAGGGTGGGGGGCCTACGGGGCCCGGCCCCTTCCCACCCCCCAAGTTAAAAAACCTTTTGGGGACTACTGGGCAGCCAAACGGATGGGGTGGCCGAAAATTGCCGAGTTTCCCCCCCCGGGGGGGAAACTGTCCGCCCGGCCAGTAGAGTGGAATCAGAGTGGGTTTTTTTGTGCGGGGGGGCCATCGTTACCCCAAGGAAGCCCCCGTTTTTCCCGGGGGAAAAAGGGAACCCCCCCACCCTAATCTTCCCAAGATGAATCAGGCGGGGTTTTGGGGGGCCGGATTTCCACCACCAAGGGCCTTAGGTTTAAAAAAAACCTCAGCCAAGAAGCCTCCCCCAAAAAACTGTGAAAATGAGTCTGGGTTCAAATTTACCTGCCTCGCCACTTTCTAATCCCGGGCCAAACCCTTTCTGGCCACAAAATCTGCTGACATTTTTCTCCTTTCTGCCACCCCCCTTTTACCAGGGACGGGATATTCCCCCCCACCCCACACTCTGTCATTGTGCCACTTTTCCCTCATGCGCGCTGTGGCGCTGCCGGGACCTCCACACTTTTTCTTGGGCCAACCTTCTGACCTAATGCTGTTTTTCCCTCCCGCCGTCACCTTCCCCTCTCTGTCATTGTCCCAAATCTGCCCCCTACTCCATTTTTTGCCACCCCCCAGAATGTCATTGTGCCACGGGTCTGCCCTCATGCTGCTGCCACCGTCCCCCCTAAACCCCCTCTGTTAAATTGTCCCCACTTTTTTGGGGCCCTTTGCCCTTTTTTTTGAACCTCCAAAGGTGTTTTGGGGGGCATTTTCCTGACCTCATGCTGTTTGATGTGGCTGCGGCCCTTTAAACCTAGAAAATGTGCCATTGAACCACTCGGGGCCCTTTTCCCTTTTTTTTTGGCCGCCTCCAAATTTCATTGTCCCAGGGTCGACCTCATGGTTTCCCGCCGTCCCTTTCCACTCTCTTTTTCTTTGCGCCATCTGTGGCCTACATCTTTTTTTTTGCCACCTCCAGAATGGGGATTTGTGCCATTTTGCCGGGAACCCCTCTTTGTGCTCCCCCGCCGTCAACTCCACTCTCTGTAAAGGGCCCATTTCTGTGGCCAACCCCTTTTTTTTGCCACCTCCAAATTCTTTGGGGGGCCACGGGTATTGACCATGCTCCCCTGCCGGGGCGTCCCCTCCACTCTTTGTCTTTTGTGCACTCTGTGGCCTCTCCTTTTTTTTGGGCCACCTCCAATTGTCATTGTGCCACTGTTGCCCCTCTTTGTGTGCCGGGGTCCCCTTTCCACTCTCTGTCATTGTGCCACTCTGGGGCCTCCCCCGGTTTTTTGCCACCTTCAAATGTAAAGGGTTCCCCCTGTTGATTTCCCAAGCGCTTCCGCCGTCACCCCCTACTCTTTCATTGTGCCACTCTGGGGGCCCCTACCCCGTTTTTTTTCCCCACCTCCAGAATGTGTTTTTGGGGCCACTGTCGGGACCTCATGGGGTGCCCCCCTTCACCTCCACTCTCTGCCCTTGTCCCCACTCTGGGGCCCTATTTCCCCAGTTTTTGCCACTTCCCAGAATGTGATTGGGGCCAACTTCTAAACCTCTTTCTGCTGGCCAGGTCACCTCCATTGCTGTCATTGTGCCACTCGGGTGGCCCTACTCCTGTTTTTCCCCCCCTCCAAAATGCCCATTGTGCCACTGTCGGCCCTTCTTTGCTGTGCCACCGTTACCGAAATTCTCTGCCCTTGGGTTCCACTCTGGGGCCCTATTTCCATTTTTTTTCCCAAACCTCCAGAATGTCTTTGTGCCACGCTAAACCTCTTTCTGTTTCCGGGCCGTCCCCTCCACTTTTCCTGTAAATTGGGGTCCCATTTCTGGGCCTACTCCTTTTTTTTTGGGGCCCCCCAGAAGGGTGATTTTTGCCACTGTCTGACCCATGCGGGCTGCTGTGGCTGTTGCCGTGACCTGGGCACTGTGTCATTGTGCCATCGGGTTGGCCTATTTTTTGTTTTTGCCCCCCTCCGGAATGTCCCTTTGTGCCCCCTGCCCTTGACCTCTTTTCTGCTTTGGTTTGGCCGCCGTCCCCTCCACCCCCCCTTAAACAAAAATGTTGCCACCCCCCTTTTACCCTTCTCACCCGGGTTTTTTTCCCCGGGGGGTTTTTCGGGGCCCTGATTTTAAACGGGAAAACCCCAAATTCCCTTAAAAAGTTTTTTTTGGGTCTTTTGCCCTGTTTTAAAAGGCCCAGGGAATTTTTTTTTTTTAAAAGCGTTTCTAAGACCCGGGGGGGAAAGGTTTTTCCCCCCCTTTGGGTCATACTAAAACCCCCAACATTGATGAAGACCAAACCCCGCTCCCCCGGGCATTTTTAAAAGCATGAAAACAACATTTACACCCCACCCTCCCCGGCTTGTGCACCCGGAAATAGCGTTTTTTTGTGATTCGCCCCGAAGAAATTTTCGGACCGAAAGTTTATTTTTTTGTGGGAAATGCGGCGAAGTGAGCGAACCAAATTTTGGAAAATTTCGCCCCAAAATCTTAGTGCTAAACCCCAACCCTTTTGGTTACTTGATAGATCTCATCTCCCAAAAAGTAAAATTAAAACTGAAAAGTGTGCTGATGGCCCCCCCCCTGGGAAAAATTATGAATTTAAAAAGGGGCCCTGAAACCCCAAAACCCCCAAATTGCTGGGGTTAGTAAAATTTCCCTATTTCTGCATGAAACACACCATTTAAAAAAAAGAAAAACAGAGGGAAAAACAAAAATTTTTTAAAAAAGTCCAAATTCAAAGATTTTTAAAACCCAATAAAAAAAAAAAGGGGAAATTTTTGAACGTCACAGTCCAATTTTGGGAAATTATATGTACATGGGGGGAAAGGGGGAAATGGAATACATTTGTTCGAAACACCCACGATAAAATACAAACTGATTTTCCCTTATATCCCTTTTCTGGATTTATGAAGAAGCCGTAACAGAGTTTCCCCAAACCATTTCATGTAAAGGGAAAAACCCCCATGTTTAAACACCCCCCAAACAAAAACACCAGGTTGGGGCCCGTGTCAGATTGGTCCCCCCGGGAAATTTTTCTTTGGGCCCCCCCGGGGGGGTTCCCAAAACGGGAAAGGGAAACCACCACGGCCCGCTGCGGCCCCATAGTGCTTAACTGGGCACCCGGCGAAATGGAAGTGACTTAAATCGTGCGGGCTGCCTCCCCTTCCCCAGCCGGGGGGGGGCCCCGCCCACTTTCCCGCCGAGATGCTCCCCAGGGGAAAGCCTACTGGTGCTGTCGGAAAGATGAGGGTCAAAACCACCAGTGCCCGGGGGTTGAAGAGGAAGGAACTAAAAACCGGGGAAAGGAGGTAAGGTAATATTAGTAAAAATTATTTTTATGGGCGTTTAAAACCTGCCAAAAGGGAAATATAAAAATCCCTGCCTAAAAGTTGGAACATATGTTATACCTGTCAAACAAAAGGACAATTTTAACCCCACCTCCCTAACTGAGGGGAACCATATATAAAAAACCGGGCTTAGCTGAGGGGACCTATACATGTTCCTAACTGGGGGGGACCTATATCCCCCCCGCCAAAACGAGGGGTTTGCATTTATTTTCCCCTGCCTAAATGAGGGGCCCATACATGCCCTTCCCTAACTGAGGGGACCTATATAGCTTTTTTTTTGAGGGGGCCCTAAAACACCTATCAAACGAGGGGACTTATATAGTTTTCCAGTTTGAGGGGGGGGAAACTATAGAGCTACCTAACTGAGGGGAAATTTATAACACTAAAAGGAAAAGGGTTTGCTGGAAAAGTGAGGAATCAAGAATTTGTGCCAAATCTGCGGTACATTGTAGGGGAAACCCAGTCATTTGTGGGGGGTTATAAAAAGGGTCAGGGGTTTTGTTATTATTCGTCATTATGGGGCCCGGAAAAATATGTGTTCGGGGTGTTGCGGTTTTAAATTAAAGTTCTACACTCCCCCGGCCCCCACTTTTTTAAGGTACACCGGTTTCCCAACTGCCTTTAAAAACACTTAATTTTTTAATCACCCAAAATCCATGGGGGGCAAACCCCGGGGCCATTTAGGATGTGACATGGCAAGAAAAAATCCCCTTTTGCATTCAAAACCGAGCACCCAGTAGGGGGGATGAAAGGTGTTTTGAGTCCCTTTAAAAACGGGGCCCATGGTTTTTGGGGGCCAGAAGGGCTGGGTCGGGAGTTTTTCCGGGAAAAGCTGATTCCCTGGGATTTTTCACGCCAACCATCTTTTGGGTTTACAGAGAATGGTCCGAAAAAGAAAAAACCACCATGAGGGGCCGTCCTTTGGGCGGAAATCCCTTTTTAAAAGCCAGGGGTTTCAAAAAAGAAGGGCAGACGGGTTTTGGGGGCGAAAAAAAAGGGAAAAACGGGTGACTCAAAAAAGGCCACCCGTTAAAAAACCAAGGTAGGCAAAGAGCATCTCTGAAGCACAGTACGGCGAACTTTGGGGAAAGGGGGCTACAGCAGCAGAAGACCAAACCGGGTGCCCCTCCTTTTAGCTTTAAAAACAAAGGAAATTTAGGCTCCATTTGCCCAAAACTCATGAAATTGGAACCCGTAGAAATTGGAAAAACGTTTTCCCCGGTTGATGAGCTCGATTTCTGGGTGCGACATTCGGGGGTAAAGGGGCAAAAATTTGGAGCAAAACATGAAAGCAAAGGATCCATCCTGCCCCTTTTATCAACGGTTTTAGGCTGGGGGTGGGGGTGTCATGGTTGGGGGAATATTTTCTTTGGGACTCTTTGGGCCCCCTTGGGACCAAATTTAGATCGTTTCAACACCTTGTTTGGGAAAATTAAAGCCACGGGGAATTGAGGCCAAATTTGAAGGAAAAGGGGGTCCAACCCGTTACTTGCATGGTGTACCAAATAAAGTGGCCGGGGGGTGTTATAGTGGTGATATGTGGTCTTGGGCCTGTGGGATTATTCGGGATGGTTTTGGTGTTATTATTCAATCACTAAGGGTGTGGGTATATGGGGCATGGTATTTTTTTTGGCATTATTTCCCGTCACTATTTGGTGGGGGATATTAAAATTATGGTGTGGGGAAATTTTCCCTTTATATGTGGTAGTGATAGTGGTAAGGGGGTGTGGGATTTTTTGGTCTTAATTATTGGGAATTTTAGGCCCTTTGGGGTTCGGTTTTAAATTTGCGGTTATTTGGGTAAATATACGGCCCCTTTCTTAGTGGTTTTATAATCAGTACTTTTGGGTTATAGCTTTTGATATATTTTTATTTATATAAAAGGTATTATTAGGGAAGGGGGGAAATATATCTTTAGACTTTTTATGTTTACCACTGGTGTCCCCTGCAATTAGGGAGGGAGGACCCAAACCCCAGCGCTTCATCTTGTTTACAATATTAGTGTGATGATGTCATTGATCTGTATAAGTTGAAGCGAGACCTGTATAAGTTGAAGCGGGGCACTGTACAGGTAGTGAAGACAGCAAGGCAAAGTGGGTGTCTAAAATAAACTCCTCTGGTGGACCCTAGGCACCCCATTCTGACACTGGGTTGAGTTTTCATTTGTATTAATCAAAGTAGGAGATAATAAGCCACTTTGGGACCTATACAGGAGATGTTGACCATCTGGGAGTGAACTGTAGATTGTTTTGCTAACCAAACCCAATTTTTTTTGTAGTTTTTGAAAAACAGATATGCCTCCACAAGCCATAGTGTGAGCAACCCACCCCTTTTCATGGGGGTAAAAACTATTTTTGTCTCCTAACTGCATTACAGAATCTATAATTTCTATCATCCCTGTGGACAGTCCCTACAAAAGGTTTTCAGTGGTTTGAGCCGCTAGGGTCCAACAGCTTCACTCTCTTCACAGGTCTGCAGGCCTGTTGGTAAAATGTATGCTTTGGTCATAATCCCGGAAAGGGGATTTAATATAAAAAGGGCCACAGTACAATCTCTGGAAAAAGGGCCTTTCCCAGGATTAGGTCTAGAATGTTACCGGCTCTATAAGATTTTCTCACTAATGGCTTCAGATGCAAAAGTAGCACAAATCACTAGGGCCACCTATTGGATGTAGGATTCCTCAGGTTACATCTGAGTCACTGAACCTTGCACTATGGCTGGGAGTATTGTAAAACCAGATACTCATTTGCAGATAGCTGTTTCAGGCTGTTTGCCCTCATCAGTGCAGAGTAGAGTATGGTTTGGGGGTCAGAGACCCCCTTTAAAAAAAAATTTAAAAAGGGGGAATGTTACTTGTAAAGGGGGAACACCATGAAGGTTTCTGGAGACATATATGTCATGGTCTCCCCGAAACAGCTGTCTGCAGTTGAGTACATCTTTTGACCCTTTTCATTTCCCGTCCCCCATTTCAAAGGCCAGTGAGTCAAATAAAAATTTAAAGGGAAAGCCCCCAAATTCCCAAAATGTGGCACCGAGTACTTTGCTAAATTTTTCCCCTTTGGGTGGTTTGGGTTTCGAGGAGGCGGGGGCCATGAAAAAAATTACTCTCAAACATTACATGGTGACTTTCGATAATGAGGGGAAAGCTAACCCCAAAAACAAGTTCTGGGAACTAAAAACTGGGGAAAGACCGACCCTTTTTTTGTAATATTTAAAGAAATTCCCTAAAAAACAGGGTCTGTTTCACAGGACTGACACATGGCAAATGTAGTGCCAATATTAAAAAAAATGGGTCAAAAGGTGGCCTGCAAACTCTAGGCTTAAAAAAACCCCAAATTTTAAATTTCATTTACAGTATTCAAAGGTTTTCTAAGATATACTATCCCGCCCTACCCAGGGTTTTAAAAAAAACCCTTAAAAAAAAAAGCACCAGAACGGGTTTAAAAAAAGAAGTGGTCCCGTCAAACTAATTTTGATCAGTTTCTATGAAACAGGTTAAAAATTTTAAAAATGGACCTAGGGTAAGACTTTGGGTCCCTTTTTTAACTGTTAAATTTAAAACTTTTTGATAATGAAACAACCCTAAAAGAATTTGGGAAAAAAATGTAAAATTTTGGGAAATGGGGGAAAAATTTTACGTAATGGGTTCACAAATAAACCCCCTTAACCCCCGGGGTTAAAAGGCCCCTTTAAAGAACAAACCTCAATTTTTTAGTTTCTGCCTTTTTTCCCAAAGTCGAAAATTTTTTTTTTTTTTTTTTAAAAGGTGCAGTTGTATGAGGAAATTGGTTTTTAAAGGTGAGAAACCCGTATTTTTTTTGGGGGGGCAAGTTTAAGTTTACAAAAATTTAATGTTGGGAAATTTTTTTGGAGTTTGAACATAAAAAAGTGTTTTTTTTTGCATTTTTTTTTTTCACCCAATTTTCCCCTTTCAATAAATTTAACCCCCTTTTTTATTTTAATTTTCTACAGGTTTAACAATTGTGTAGTAACCAAATATGTAAGTTTTTTTTTTCCCTTGAATGTATGGGGAGAATTTCCCTTTTAAAAATTCCCCTTTAGGGTTTTAAAATTGACACTTTTTTTTTTCCCAAACTTCTGTTTGAATTCCCTTTCACAAAGGGACAGTCAGGGTTTTCACACAGTGTGTCCTGGGCTGCAGGCTTTCTAAACAGACAGCACTGGGGAAAACACTTGGGGCCCCCGAGCCCGATTTTTACAGACTTGCCCGGAAACCATCAGGTCACTGGGCGTTCCGATCACCCGACTAAGTGGGGGAATGCCCTTTGATTGTGCTGCGGTCACAGATAGTGGCAATAAAAGAGTTAAACACTGGGGATTGGAGGTTTCTAGGAATGAACCTAGCGCAGTTGCGATGCTGGAAGTCACAAAACCCCTCTGTCTGCAGCGACATCATTTGCCGTCGCTGCAGAAAGAGGATCTGCACTGTCCGCCATCAAAAGACTGCGGGCAGTCGTTAAGGGGTTAAAGGAGTTGTCTCACTACATTGATATATCATCTTACCTCAGTCCTGTTTTCTCGGTTTAACTTTTTAATTCACTGGCCTGCAGTGATGAGCTACTGAGGACACCAGGTCTGTAGCTATAGCGACCAGTGCTGGCAGCCTATCAGAAGATATTGAATAGGTCTGTAGCTTTAGCGACCTGAGCAGCTGATGAAGCCCATACAAGCAGATATCTAGGAATAGGTACAACACTGTTTATGGGCACATATTGCAAAGTGACTTGTTTTTGCAAGATCTTTAACATAAAAAGCAATTCTTGTGGTGAGACAACCCATTTAACTTTGTAATAAGAAACAGAAGGTGGAAATGGAACATACTCTGAGAGGGTCACAGTTGCTAGCGGGATACAACAGAGGTCAGTATTCTTTTCAATATATTTAACCCCTTCCCGACATTGGATGTATGCATACGCCCTAGCGGTAAATGACTTCCCGCAAACGGACGTATGCATACGTCCTGGCGATCGCGCAAGCTTGCGGGCGAGCCGCGCACGATCGCGACATGGAACCAGTGGTAAATTACCGCTGACTTCATGCCCAGGGCCGTTCCTAGGGGCGGGCGGGGCGTGCGGTCGCCCGGGGCGCCGAGGCTCCGGTCACCCGAGGGGGGCGCCGCCTGCCTCGCCCGCCCGGAGGATCGCTGCTGGCTCTGCGCGACTGTTATAAAACAGTCGCGCAGAGGAGGCGGGACGGATCATTCCCATCCCGCCTCCTCCCCTCTATGTATCAGCGCTCACTTAGCGCCAATACATACACAGCGTCGCAGGGGTCGCACAGCTTTTACCGTGCCCCCTGCGAGCTCGATCTCCTCGGTGGCAGCTCTGCCGCCGGGAGATCCCCTGGGAGCCTGCGAGCAGCTAAGCAGCGTGATGACGTCACGCTACTTACACCGCTCACCCAGCTCCCGAGCTGGACGCGCGGACCCTGGTCGGGTGAGTAATTTTTTGTTATTTTATAATTAGCTACAGGGGGCATCACTGATTTCAATGGGGGCTTCTCATGGCTTTTACAATGGGGGCATCACTGGCCTACCAAATGGAGGGGGCATCACTGGCTTTAAGAGGGGGCATCACCAGGCTATTAAAAAGGGGGCAATCACTGGCTACATGGGGGCATCACTGGCTAAAATGGGGGGCCAATAAACTGGCTAAATGGGGCATAACTGGCTACAATGGGGGGCATCACTGGCTACAATGGGGGCATCACTGGCAAAAGGGGGGCATCACTGGCTACAATGGGGGCATCACTGGCTACAATGGGGGCATCACTGGCTACAGGGGGCATCATTTGGGTACAAAGGGGGCATCACTGGATACAATGGGGGCATCACTGGGGTACAAAGGGGCATAATGGCTACAATGGGGGCCATAACTGGCTACAACGGGGGCATAACTGGCTACAGGGGGGCATCACTGGCTACAATGGGGGCATCACTGGCTACAGAGGGGCATCACTGGCTTACCAATGGAGCTTTACTGGCTACAGGGGGCTTCACTGGCTACAAGGGGGCATATGGCTACAGAGGGGCATCACTGGCTACAGGGGGCATCACTGGCTACAATGGGGGCAATCACTGGCTGGGGCCCCGCAGGGGGCATTCAATGGGGCCCCCTTCAGGGGGCATCACTGGCTACAGGGGGGGAAACACTGGCTACAGGGGGCATCACTGGCTACAAGGGGGCATTTACTGGTACAGGGGGGCATATCTGGCTACAGGGGGCATCACTGGCTACAGGGGGGGATCACTGGCTAAAGGGGGGCATGTACTGGCTAAAGGGGGCATCACCTGGGGGTCACAAAGGGGGCCCTCACTGGCTACAGGAGGGCATCACCTGGCTACGGAGGCATCACTGGATACGGGGGCATCATGGTTACAGGGGGCTATACGTGGCTACAGGGGCTACTACTTTGGGTAAAGGGGGCATATTTTCATGGCTACCATTTGAGGTGCTATAGATGGGGCATTTGTATAGAGATAGGAATTGGTAGAGAAGTGCTGTAAATTGAGGAGTCTAAGATGTTTGTTTTGTAAATTTTTTTAGTGAAAAGGTCGGGAGTGTATATGGGTC
>JAODAL010041086.1:0-36244 GCA_025379985.1 Phyllomedusa bahiana
CAAAAATACCATAAAAATGTGTAGCTTCTGACGTATGGAAAATTTTCCCAAACAGTCGGATAGCCGGGCCCTTTCCCCCAGAAAGGCGCAGTATGACATCCCCACCAAACAGAACCTTTTTTTCCCCAAACTTTGGTTGCAAACCCCACAATTCAGGAAATTTTAGGGTACCTTTTTATGAATCAGGACTGGAACCGTCCCCCCACCTTGTTAAGATTTTAAAGCTTGTTTCCTGTGCTTTTACGGGCTACCACGCTTTATTTTTAGCGAAAACACACCCAAATGTTTTGTAAAGGTTGCTGAGCTGTAAAAGCCTCAAGAAGAGCAAGGGTTAGGGGGGGGGGGGGCGGTTTTTTCCCCCGGGATATGGAGAAAAGCCCTCCCCCTCCACATTGACATGCACAGACGGTTTTCGGACGGAAGAATGTGCATATTTAATTTTTTTTGGGGCCGGACCGCGGGGGGGAAAAACCGCCCGGGGAAAACCTGCAGGGGGGACTGTCGCGGGTTTTCCATAGAGCACCATTGTCTTTTTTTCGCGGGTTTTTCGGCGTCTGAAAAACCCAAAACCCCCCGCTGAAAACCCTGCCGTGGGGGACATGCCCTTAGGGTATTAGTGCAATCCCCCACTGATTTATCAGTGAGATCAAATGTCCAGGTAGCGTGGGGGCCACACAAAGCTTCTCAAATGGGGAAAGTGCCCTTAACAGAAACTTTTTTTTTGGTAAGGAACTTCTTTTAAACGATAGCATTTTGGAAAATAGAAACCTATTTGAAAGTTGTTTATTTTCATGGCCCCCTTTTGTTGAACCATGATCTTTGTGGTGAGAAAACCCCTTTAAAGTTCCTGGACACCAATGCAAAATGTGCAACAGGGCTCCTCACCTACTATATGTCATTCATGATGCGCGAGTTTTTGGGCCCCCTTGCAGCTGGTACCTACAGCTACGCCCCAGACCTGAATGAGCGCGGTTAGGCTATCAGACTGGTGCCTTATGAACGCATGCACACAGTGGTATAATGACTTGGTGTCGGATTCTAGTTTCATGACTGATGTCCCAGCATTATACACTCACCGGCCACTTTATTAGACACCGTCCAACTGCCGTTAAACACTTAATTTCTAATCACCCAATAAACAGGGCGGCAACCAGGCATTTAGGCAAGTAACAGGGTCAAGCAATCTCCTGCAGTTCAAACCGAGCATCAGTATGGGGAAAAAAAGGTGTTTTTGAGTGCCTTTAAAAAGGCATGGTTTTTGGGCCAGAAGGGCGGGTCTGAGATTTCAAAAAACTCATCTCCTGGGATTTTTCACGCACAACCATCTCTAGGGTTTACAGAGAATGGTCCGAAAAAGAAAAAACATCCATTGACCAGTCCTGTGGGGCGGAAAACCCTTTTTTAAGATGGGGGGGGGGGGGGGGGGGGGGGGGGGGGAAAGGGGAAAAAAAAAAAAAAAAAAGGTGGAAAAAAAAAGAAGAAAAAAAGGGAAATTTGGGTAATTGGAAAAAAAAAAAAAGGGAAATAGTAAAAAAGGGGGAAATGGGGGAAATTTTAATCATCGAAATTGGACAGTAGAAGATTGAAAAAACCCTTGCCTGGTCTGATGAGTCCCCGTTTCGCTGCGACATTCGGAAGGTAGGGGCCGAATTTGGCGTCAACAACATGAAAGCAAAGATCCATCCGCCTTTTTACAACGGTTTTCAGGCTGGGGGTGGTGGGTCATGGTGTGGGGGAAAATTTTCTTGGCACTCTTTGGGCCCCCTTGGGGACCAATTGACATCGTTGCAACACCTTGTGGAATCTATGCCAGAAAATTGAGGCAGTTCTGAAAGGGAAAAGGGGGGCCAACCCGTTACTAGCATGGTTACCTAAAAAGTGGCCGGTAGGATTACCCATTACCGGTTCATGATGCCCCCGGTGCTGGTAGTAGAGAAGTAAGAACAGTTTTAAATGACTTTCTGCGGTTAAAGCCATTTTTTTTTTAGATGTGGCTTTTTTTTTTTATTTTTTGGGGAAACAGTTTAAAGTAGCCTTGCTGCCCCTCGCTGACAGCTTTCTCCCAGACGTGTTTTATTTCTTATTAGGGGGGATTTTTCATTTTTTGCAGCCAAATATGTTCAGCGGTTTTTGACATAGTATAGGAAAAGGTGTTTTTTGGCTTTAGTTTCTGTTTAGTTTGCACAGATGTCTGTATATGAGCAATGTATGGCTCTGAACGCTTAACCCTTGGAGGACCCGGACAGTTTTGGCCTTATGGACCCAAATAATGCCTTTTTTCATTTCTCCAGTAATACCATACTTGCCAACTCTCCCGTTTTTTTGGCGGGGGGTCCCGCTATTTGGGGTCCCCCCCCCCCCCCCCCCATCCCGGCAAAAGTTGGCATTGCTGTCGCCGGGGGCTCTGTAAAATGACGCGGCGCCAGTAGTAGCCTGGTGCGCTACTGCTTGCAAATCCGCCGGTCCTTTTCCCACAGGCGGGTGAAAGCGGGTCCGCAAGCGACGCCATACCGCCTCTCACCCGCCCGGAGTCCTCGCTGTGCATGGAGGAGAGCAGGAGGGATCGTTCCCCTCCTCCCTCCTCCCCCTGTATGTATCAGCGGCCGTTGTGCGCCGAACCCATACAACAGCGTCGCAGTGGAAGTGATGCTCGCGGACTGCCTCACTCGCCCTGCGGTCGCTGAGCGAGAATCGGGGTGTCCGGAAGCTGCAGGAGCCTGGTGGAGGTGAGATGACGTTTATTATTTTAATTTTTATTAGCTATAAAGGGGCTCTACCCTGGCAACAATGGAGCAACTACCTAACAAGCAAAGGGGGCACTACCCTGACCTACAATGGGGGGCATCTAACCTGGCAACAGAGGGGGCATCTACCCTGCTACAATAAGGGGGCACTACTGGCTACAATGGGTCAACTACTGACAACAAAGGGGCACACTACCTGGCAACAGAGGGGGGCACTCCCTGGCAACACAGGGGGCGTCTACCTGACTACAAAGGGGGCATCTACCTGGCTAACAATGGGGGCACTACCTAGCAACAATGGGGGCACTACCTGGCAACAGAGGGGGCACTACCTGGCAACAATGGGGGCATCTACCTGGCTACAAATTTGGCTCTACCTGGCTACAGAGGGGGCATCTACTTGGCAACAGAGGGGACATCTACCTGGCAACAGAGGGGGCATCTACCTGACTACAAAGGGGGCATCTACCTGGCTAACAATGGGGGCACTACCTGGCAACAGAGGGGGCACTACCTGGCAACAGAGGGGGCACTACCTGGCTAACAATGGGGGCATCTACCTGGCTAACAATGGGGGCATCTACGTGGCAACAGAGGGGGCACTACCTGGCTAACAATGGGGGCAACTATCTGGCTAACAATGGAGGCACTACCTGGCTAACAATGGGGGCAACTACCTGGCTAACAATGGGGGCACTACCTGGCTAACAATGGGGGCACTACCTGGCTAACAATGGGGGCATCTACCTGGCTAACAATGGGGGCATCTACCTGACTAACAAAGGGGGCATCTACCTGGCTAACAAAGGGGACATCTATCTGGCTAACAAAGGGGGCACTACCTGGCTAACAAAGGGGGGCATCTACCTGGCTACAAATTTGGCTCTACCTGGCTACAGAGGGGGCATCTACTTGGCAACAGAGGGGGTATCTACTTGGCAACAGAGGGGGCATCTACCTGACTACAAAGGGGGCATCTACCTAGCTAACAATGGGGGCACTACCTGGCTAACAATGGGGGCATCTATGTGGCAACAGAGGGGGCACTACCTGGCTAACAGAGGGGGCACTACCTGGCTAACAATGGGGGCTACCTGTAACAATGGGTGCACTACCTGGCTAACAATGGGGGCATCTACCTGGCTACCAAAGGGGGCATCTACCTGGCTAACAAAGGGGGGCATCTACCTGGCTAACAAAGGGGGGCATTACCTGGCTACAAATTTGGCTCTACCTGGCTACAGAGGGGGCATCTACTTGGCTACAGAGGGGGCATCTACTTGGCTACAAGGGGGCATCTACTTACCTACAAGGGGGCATCTACCTGCCTGTAAGGGGCACTACCTGGTTATGGGGGGCTACTACCTGGCTATAAGGGCATCTACCTGGCTTTCTTCCAAGCCGTTATGCAGTTAGGTGGAGTGGGTGTGGCTTTTGAAGGGGCGTGGCCCACTGTCAAGATGGGCGTGGTCATGCCAATTTTTGCCGCGCTTCGCGCGCTGCCCACTGCAGTCTCCTGCTTTTTAAATTTCAAAAGTTGGCAACTATGGTATATACTTTAATCTTTATGTTGAGATAGCTGTATTTTTCAGGGAGCAACTGAAGTTATTTAAGGTGCCATTTTGGGATGCAGGTGACAGTGACTGACTGTCCCACAGGAGGGTTGGTTGATTCTCCAGTATGCCCCGCGACTGAGACAGCGGGGCCCTCCGCGGCCCCGTAGCGCTGAGGGTCCACTGCGGTCTTGTACCGAAGAGAGTCCGCCGCAGCCCCGTGGTACTAAGCTGGCCAGCGGCACAATGTAGTTACCTCATTGCGCCGCTGCCTCTCCTCGGCTGCACAGCCGTCATAGACTGTGTGGCTGAGGAACAGGCGGAGGAGCATTAGGCAGAAGATTAATGTGCTTGGCTGGGAAGGAGGAAAGGTAAGTATTAGTGTTATTATTTTTATTGGTGGACATATATCTATATACTGCCTGTGGGAACCTATATTTATATACTGCCTGTGGGGACCTTTATATACTCTCTGTGGGAACCTATATCTATATACTGCCTGTGGGGACCTATGTATACTGCCTGTGGGGACCAGGGGTGTCGCCAGGCAGATTCATTTGGGGCACGAGTGGCCGCGCAGTCACTGGCTATAGGGGGCATATCACTGGCTACAGAGGGGCATATCACTGGCTACAGGGGGGCATATCACTGGCTACAGGGGGCATATCACTGGCTACAGTCGGGCATATCACTGGCTAAAGAGGGGCATATCACTGTCTACAGGGGGCATATCACTGGCTACAGGGGGGCATATCACTGGCTACAGAGGGCATATCATTGGCTACAGGGGGCATATCACTGGCTACAGGGGGCATATCACTGGCTACAGGGGGAATATCACTGGCTACAGGGAGCATATCACTGGCTACAGGGGGGCATATCACTGGCTACAGAGGGGCATATCACTGGCTACAGAGGGGCATATCACTGGCTATGGGGGGCATATCACTGGCTACAGAGGGGTATACGTGGCTAAGGGGGCATATCACTGGCTACAGAGGGGCATATCACTGGCTACGGGGGACATATCACTGGCTACAGGGGGCATATCACTGGCTACAGGAGGGCATATCACTGTCTACAGGAGGGGATATCACTGGCTACAGGGGGGGCATATCACTCGCTATGGGGGGCATATCACTGGCTACAGGGGGCATATCACTGGCTACGGAGGTCATATCACTGGCTACAGGAGGGGCATATCACTGGCTACAGGGGGCATATCACTGGCTACAGGAGGGGCATATCACTGGCTACAGGAGGGGCATATCACTGGCTACAGGGGGCATATCACTGGCTACAGGGGGCATATCACTGGCTACAGGGGGCATATCACTGGCTACAGGGGGGGCATATCACTGGCTACAGGGGGCATATCACTGGCTACAGAGGGCATATCACTGGCTACAGAGGGGCATATCACTGGCTATGGGGGGCATTTCTCTGGCTACAGGGGGGCATATCACTGGTTACAGGGGGCATATCACTGGCTACAGAGGGGCATATTACTGGCTACAGGGGGCATATTATGTGGCCATGGGGGCATATTATGTGGCTATGGGAGCATATTACTGGCTAAGGAGGGCAGTAACCTGGCTACAGGGGGCTAATAACCTGACTACAAGGAGCATATTACTGGCTACAGGGGGAATATTTCTGCCTAAAGGGGGCAGTAACCTAGCTACAGAGGGCAGTAACCTGGCTACAGTGGGCTACTACCTGGCTATAGGGGGAAAATATTTACCTACAAGGGGGTAATTATTACCATTTGGGGCCCTATAGATGGGGATTTTGTATAGAGATAGGAAATTGTAGAGAAAGGCTGATAAAATGAGGAGTCTAAGATGTTTTTTTTTGTAAATTTTTCAGTGAAGAGTTGTGGATGGTAGAAGTCATCATGGCGTCTGGGACAAATGGAGAAGAAGTGAAAGAGAACAACTCTTCAGAGACGTCTCCTGTAAGTCACTAATTGTAACTGCAGTGTAATCGCTTATATTTCTCCTGAGCCTACATACAAAGGTTTTTCTCTGTAAAAATACAACCGCAGTTCACAATGAGACGCAAAAAATTCCGTGTGAACCCAGCCCTACTCAGAAAAACTTAAGGGCCCGAGCCCCGGATGTTTTGGGACCCTAGCAACGCCCCTGGTGGGGACCTATATATATATATTGCCTGTGGGGACATATGTATACTGCCTGTTGGGACCTATATCTATATACTGCCTGTGGGGACCTATGTATACTGCCTGTGTGGACCTATATCTATATATTGACTTAGGGACCTATATCTATATAGCTGCCTGTCTTTGGGGACCTATATCTATATACTGCCTGTGGGGACCTAATATATATATATATTTTATATTATATATTTTATATATAATATTATTATTATTATTATATTTATTTTTGAGCGCCCTTGGTTCCAGAGCGCTGTACATTCAGGTTTCATACATAATATAGGTCAAACAAGAACAAAGGTGACAAATTACTAACTAACAATTGGTCCAGAAGGAGAGAGGTCCCTGCCCGTGAGGGCTTACAGTCTACAAGGAAGGTGGTAAGAGACAGAAGGTGAGGGGCAGACATGATTTCGGATAGTGTAGTGACAGTAGGGTTTATTGTTGGTTATAGGCAATCCTGAAGAGGGTGGGTTTTCAGGCTGCTTTTGAGGCTGGTGAGAGTGGGGAGAGTCTGAGATGTTTGGGGCAGTGAGTTCCAGAGTATGGGGGAAGCACGGGAGAAGTCTTGGAGACGGTTATGTGAGGAGTTTGACACGGGGAGAGCGGAGAAGAAGGTCCTGTGAGGAGCGGAGATTGGGGTGAGGGGGAGATATCTGGAGACTAAGGCAGATATGTATGGAGGGGAGAGGTTATGGAGAGCCTTGTAGGTCAGGGTTTGTAATTTGAAATGAATTCGCTGGGCAATGGGAAGCCAGTGAAGGGTTTGGCAGAGGGGAGAGGCAGGGGAGTAGCGAGGAGAAGGTGGATAAGACGGGCAGCAGAGTTAAGGATGGATTGGAGGGGAGCGAGGGTGCTAGCTGGGAGGCCGCAGAGAAGGATGTTGCAGTAGTCTAGGCGTGAGATGACGAGGGCATGGACCAGCATTTTTGTGCTTTCGAAGTTAAGGAATGAACGGATGCGAGAGATGTTTTTCAGGTGGAGGCGGCAGGCGGAGGTGAGGGCTTGGATATGCGGCTTGAAGGACAGATTGGAGTCAAGGGTTATCCCAAGGCAGCGGACTTGTGGAGCTGGTGAGAGAGTGTAGCCATTGACGGTGATAGAGAGATCAGGTGGAGGGATGGAGTTGGACGGTGGAAAGATGATGAGTTCTGAGTTCACGTTTAGTTTTAGGAGACGGGAGGAGAAGAAGGAGGAAATGGACGACAGACAGTCAGGGATCCGGGAGAGTAGAGAAGTGACATCTGGGCCGGAGATGTAGAGTTGGGTATCGTCAGCATACAGGTGGTAATGAAAGCCATGCGATGCTATTAGTTGACCCAGACCAATAGTGTAGATAGAAAAGAGTAGTGGGCCCAGGACTGACCCCTGGGGGACACCAACAGAGAGAGGCCGGGAGGAGGAGGAGGAGCGAGAGTGAGAGACACTGAATGTCCGATCAGTGAGGTACGAGGAGATCCAGGAAAGGACCAAGTCCGTGATGCCGAGGGAGGAGAGGATTTGTATGAGGAGTGAGTGGTCGACAGTGTCAAAGGCAGAGGAAAGGTCTAAGAGGAGAAGCACAGAGTAGTGGCGTGAGGCTTTGGCAGTTGCTAGGTCGTTTGTGACTTTGGTTAGGGCGGTTTCTGTAGAGTGGTGGGGTCGGAAGCCTGATTGGAGCGGGTCCCTACTACCTGTAGGGACCTATATCTATATACTACCTGTAGGGACCTATATCTTTATACTGCCGGAGGGAGCCTATATCTATATACCTGCCTTAGGGGACCTATATCTATATTCCTGCCTGACTGAGGGTACATATATCTATAAATCTGCCTAACTGAGGGGACTTATATACCTATAAGTAAGGAGATGCTGGAAAAGTGAGGATTCTATGATATTTGTGTTCAAATTCTGCAGGGATGAGTGTTGGCTGGGAGAAGTCAGTATGGTGGTCTGGACCAGATGCAGAAGAAAAGGGAACATGAACGACTCATCAGAGAAACGTCACCTGAGAGTCACTAAATGTACCTGAACTGTAATCACATATGTGTGCAAAGTGTAATGGTTTATATTCAGTAATGGTGTGGTGATATTATTCAGTCGCTATGTGGTGGTGATATGTGGTCATGGTGTGGCTATATACAGCGTGGTGGTATTATTCAGTCACTATGTGGGGGTGATATGTGGTGGTATTATTCAGTCACTATGTGGAGTTGATATGTGATCATGGTGTGGCGACATTATTCAGTCACTTTGTGGTGGTGATATGTGGTCGTGGTGTGGTGGTATTATTCAGTCACTATGTGGTGGTGATATGTGGTCATGGTGTGGCGTTATTATTCAGTTACTATGTGGTGGTGTTATGTGTTCATGGTATGTTGGTATTATTCAGTCACTATGGTGGTGATATGAGGTCATGATGTTGCAGTATTTGGGCTTAATTACTGGTAATTTTAGCCTTGGGATTCTGGCTTTATGTAGTGGTGTTATTTGGTAGCTGTATGACCGTTATTTAGTGATTTTACACTCAGTACTTTGTGTTATAGCTTTTGATATATTTTTATTTATATGAAATGTATCATTCGGGGTCCGGGAGGGACGTATATCTGTAGACCTTTTATTTTCACCACCAGTGTCCTGCTGCAATTAGGTGAGAGAGACTCAGAAGCCCCAGCGCTCCATCTTGATTACAGGTTAGTTTCATGATATCATCACATCGGCCTGTTTAAGTTGAAGTGAGAATGGGCCGGGGCACCGTACAGGTGGCGGAGACAGCGAGGCAAAGTGGGCCCCTAAAATAAACTCCTCTGGTGGGCCCTAGACACCCCAATCCGACACTGGCAGGCGACCATCTAGGGTGCCTACCTCTGCAGATCAGTAAGGAGGTGCAAAGAGCCTGCTCCATACACGACTGGTGTTAGTTAAAGCCAGCACCTGTGTTCAGCAGCCAGGACCGGAAATTGCTCTGATCTCAGTCAATTTAACTTCTTAGATACCAGGGTTAAATACAACAGTAGCATCTTAGCAGAAATGCAGGAGGGGGGCGTCTCCTACTTCTCCCGTGGTGCTGAGCGGAATTCACAAGATCCTATTGAAGCCTACCTGTCCTGCCATCTTTCTGCCCCATCTCCTTTTATACCTGAAGGGTGTAAAGGGAGAGCTGTAAAAACACATTATTCTGCAATACAATAGTACTGTAGAATAGTGTACAAGTGTTTGCATCCCTTAGTGGTCACGTACCCTAAGTAGTCTAAAACTACAAGTAAAACATTTTTTCAAAGGATTTTTAAAAAATATTACAAGTTTAAAACACTCCTCTTCTCATTTTAGGGCTGAAAAAGAAAAACCATTAAAAAAATTAAATATAATTGCTATTGCAGCGTCTGTAAAACTCCCATTTATTAATATATTACCTTTTATATCAAAGTAAACACTATAAAAACACTATAAAATATTGCCCAGCTCCCCAAAATTTTTTTTAAAGCTTGAAATTGAAATAAAAAGTGATCAAATAATCAATGGTGCCAATGAAAACCACACTTTAGTCCACAAAAAAGCACCTATACAGGCCCAGAGAAAGAAAATAGAAATGTTGCTGGTCTCGGAAAATGGCAATGCAAAGCAAATAAAAAAAATAAAAAAAACCTTTGGAATTGTATTGACCGGCCGAAAAAAGATAACACTTTATTTATGCTACACCTGCAGAAAAAGATGGTGCAGCTGAAGGTGCCATGCCCCATGTCTGGGACCAAGGACTTTAATTTTTCCTGGGAGGGAGTAGAAGGAGGCACCATGTACCCTATTTGCTTAGGGTGGCAAAATGTTTTGTCCCGGCCCTGACATTTGACATACAATTTTTTCATGGTGTTGGATAAAGAATATGGAGGGGGCTTCCTTGCCGATCCTGGCCATTTAACTATTTAGATGCCATGGTAAATGCGATTGCAGCATCTAAATAATTACAAAATGGAACAGCACTCTGTTGCAGCCCTCAATAGGCCTTCCATTTCCCCTGTAGGGATCATGTGGTGTCGACCATTTGTCATGACAGTCGGGGTTAATGAAGGTCTTGACAGCTGCCAATTTAGTACTTCTATTACACCCTGCCTGAGAACGGGTGTAATACAGAGCAGGCTGTAATGCTATTCTGCAACACTTTTGTACTGCAGCATAGGGTACAAGTGATCGTGGCCCTATGCTAAAATTACAAGTAAAAAAAAAAAAAACTTTTAAAAGAGAGGTGGTTGGTAACCTAGGGAAACTTGTGTACACAATGTGACGATTCGCTCTCGTCTGGATGCTCTCCTGGGCCGTTCTGGTAGTATTTCGCTCATGGATCGCCGCTTGGGTTAAACGGATGGCACTGACAAAGGCTTTGCCCTTAACTCAGCCTGTTTTATTTTTGGCACAGGTTAACAACGCAGCATATAAAACAGAATAAATAAAACCCTAGGCCGTCTGGTCACAAGCTATACAAATAGCTTCCTTCACTATTCAAAAAACAGAGATGTTCTCCAGCTCCTTCATATTAAACTTTATTTCAAAAAGGATTAAAATTCCATGATGGTGTGCAAAATTCGCTTACGCGTTTCGGGTATTTCAACCCTTAGTCATAGCTTAACCTTGTACATCCAAAGACAAAGACTAAATACCTTCTATCAGGAAGTAACAAAACACACCCCACGTCATGGTCACATGACACCTATGAAAACAAATCAGATGAGTAAAACACATAAAATACATTGATACTGTTATAAATGATTAGTAATAATATAAAATATCGTTTCTGTAATTCAAACCATGTGGTATCCTAGTGTTTAACTTGAAAATCCAGAAAGCTTCTCGTTTTAAGAGTAATTGTTTTAAATTTCCTCCTCGGGGACTAAGTTTGACCTTTTCTATGCCAAAGAAACAGAAATTGGACATATCGCCCATATGAACTGTTGAAAAGTGCTTAGAAGCTCCAGAGACATTTACATGCCCTGTGTTCTTTATATGGGAGATATGTTCATAAATTCTTCGTTTCAATTTTCTAATAGTATGGCCAATATAAATGAGATCACATTGCCTACATTTTATGGCATAGATTACTGATTCAGAGTTACAATTTATGAAACTGTCAATGCTGTAGGAAGGATCACCCTGTCTAGCAGAAAAGTGTGTGATGCGCTCTGTGTATTGGCACATGTTGCACCGCAACCCTCTGCATTGAAAGTTGCCTTTAACTGACAGCCATGAAGTATCATTAGCAGTGTCACCAAAGAGGCTTGGAGATAACATCATTGCTAAAGAGCGTCCACGTTTGGGTACATATCTAACCCCTTGACTGAGAATCTCCACCGTTGTTTTATCCTGACATAGAACAGGTAAATTTTTTTGTATCAGTTTAGTAATCTGTTTATATTGGTTGCTGTACGCTGTTGCAAATGTCAGGGGAGCAATAATTACATTTTGTTTCCTCTGCGACTTGTTCTGTATTAGATTTTCCACCCTTTTTGTCACCACATTTTTTAGCTCACTTTTCCAACTTGGATCCTTTTTTTTTCCCAGCCTTTTTAAATTTATGTTATTTTGTACAACTAGTTCACTGTTGTCGGAGCACAATCTCTTTGCTCTAAACTCCCCAACTGGTATTGCTTTTAAAGTGTGTGCTGGATGGTTGCTATTTGCATGCAATACCGTATTCCCCGCACTACTTTTTTTCAACAACGAGTACAAAAAATTTGTTCTTGAGTATAAATGAAACTAAAAAAAAGCTTGGTTTTCTTACTATTGACAAAATGAACTGAAAATTTAGTTTTTTTTTCATTAAAAATCCAAAAATGGCCAAATATCAAGTCCTGCCCCCCACACCCCCAAATATTGTCTAAATCTACCAAAGTATTTTATGCACTAAAAAAAGGGTTTTTAAATAGAAAAAAATTTTTTTTTCCTCCCCCCGGGCCCCATAAAAAAAAATTGGCCAGGGGGGGGGGAAAACTGCCCCCTCGGGGCACCTTGTATCGTAAAAATATTTCCTTAAAAATAAAAAAGTTATGTTTTAATAGATAATCGACCAATTGTAGAATAAATTCAATGAGATCTTCAGGATATGAATCATCGCTATAGAGGTGGTGTGCCAGAGCAGTCAAGGCCAAGTCGTGCGGTATGCATGAATATAATGCGCATACATCGCACGTAATCCAAGAGAAGTTGTCGCTCCAGGAAAAATTGTCAAAAGTTTTAAGGATTTGTGAAATACCCTTTTATATAGCGGGGTTTTGGCTGTTCCCAATGGTTAAAAGCAACCCATCTACCCACGCACACACCCTTTTCATTGGGAACCTATCCCGCTTGTGGGTTCAGGGGGGGAAAAGGGTGGATTGTGTACCGGGAATCCGTGAAAAAGGGTTTTTGGGAAA
Organism: Phyllomedusa bahiana; assembly: GCA_025379985.1. NCBI lineage: Eukaryota > Metazoa > Chordata > Amphibia > Anura > Hylidae > Phyllomedusa > Phyllomedusa bahiana. Next base: position 12,860 of record JAODAL010041086.1, read on the forward strand.
TTTTACCATTAATATCTAAAACGTTTATCACGTATCCCTTTGATTACTCCTTCCCTTAATAAATCAGACAAAATAGCGCTGTATTCATTTGTGGGGTCTCCTTTTAAATTTCATGTATGGGGATCATCCCCAAAAAATGTTAAGCCAGCCCCCCGTACATATCACATCCATGACCACCCCCCTTCCCCACCTTATCCCGGGGCCCCATCTTATACAATGGCTTTTTTTTTCATTAATTTTTTTCAACAATTCTTTGTTTCTTTGCCCAAAGAACAACTGCTTTGACCCCAGCATAAAAAAACCCCTTTTTCCCCCCATTATATTTTTAAACTATAAAACCTTTCGGCGTGCTAATAGGAGAATGAAATTAGGAATTTTTTTAAAAATCCCTCCAAGGAACCCCGGGATTTGAACCAGGGGGCTGAAAAGTTAATTGAAGAATAAAAAACAAAACAAAAAAAAAATCCAGTTACAGGGAAAAATGTTGTTTTACCCCCGGTGGAAACCTTTGCCTGGTATGGGAGTTTAACCCCTGAGCCCCAACAATACCCCGAAGTAAGGGGGTGCAAATCACACCCTTGCGAAATAAATAAAACTGAATTTTTTGGGATCTGCAATCAGCGGGGCAAAAAAATGATAAACCAAAAACAGATATACCCAATGTAAACGGGGGCCAACATCGAAGCCAGCGTTTTCGGGGATGTTTTTGATGTGAATAGTGCCCGGCAGGGTTTTAAAACCAGACATGCATACCGCCTTAAACAATTGGAAAAATTTAGCCACACAAGGGTTAACATTTGGGGACTCTGAAACGTTTAGCATGTACCTTGACAAAAAAAGGGTCCCCCGAGGTCTCCAAATAAATAAAAGCCCAAAACTTTTTCAATCCTAAATTTTCCAACAAAAATGGAATAAGGGGTTTACAAATTTGTTCTCGGGAAAATTTAATAAAATTAATCATAAAATTTTGAAGATGAAAGTTAACAAAGATAAAAGAGATTTTAAAAGAAACAGAACAAATCTTCTAAAATTGAGCTCCCATATTTAAAAAGAAGGCATGTTAAAAAGGGAAAAAAAATTTAAAAAAAAATTTTGGAGGAAAAATATCACTAAAAAAAAGAAATCAAAAATTTCAGAGAGTTTAAATGGCTACCAAATGGACGGGGATACAAAAAAAAAAAATCAAAAATTTTTTCCAGACAAAACTCACAAAGTCGTTTTTAAAAGTAATAGTAACAACAACAACAATAGTAACAGAACTTTAAACGAAATTTTATTTTTGACTCTCTGAAAAAACGTCATGGGCTATCGATATTGACTAGCTAAGACATTCGAGGGTTTTTAACCCTAAAGATGATTTGGAACCACTTTAACAAAACTGGTCAAAAAAGCACCAAAAAACGCAATAGGAAACCAGAGGGCCGGGAAAAAAACAAAAAAACGGGGCAGGGAAACTGCTCAGAAGAAAAAACACGTTTAAATTTTTGACTCAAAATTTTTCAAATGGGTAACAAAAAAAATGTGCTTAACCTTTTTTCCTGCATTGTCTGTTGACAACTGTGGGATTAGGGTTTTTGGGAACTCAATTTTTTTCCTATACAATTTTTTAAATTTTTTTAATCCATTTTTAACAAAAAAATTTTTTCGTGCATTGACATACGTAAAAAATTTTTTTCATGATGGGGGAAAAGGTATGGTTTTCCCACTGAAGGTTTTTGTAAAAGAAGGGGATGAAAAATTTATTTTATCCTTTCAAGGAAAAAGGGGCTTTTTTTTTCTTAAATTTCCCCAGAAAAATTAAAATATCGTGAAGAAAACCCCCATTGGGAGGCATCATTTTAAATTTCCAAAAACCCTCTTTTTATCCTTTTGAACCGCACAGAAGTTGAAAATTTCCCAAAATATAAGGAAAGGGAATTAAGGGATTTATATGCTGACTGTCAAAGCAGAAATTCTGTATCAAATTTTTTTAAAGAAACAAGAATTACTCTAAACAATTTAACGAAGAAAAAGGGGCCCTTTTAACAAGATGGGCCCATAAGGGGGGGAAGGTTTCATGGATATGATATTAAAAGGGAGGGGCCAAAATTTAAAATTTTAGGAGAAGATTTTACATACATGAAGTTAAAAGGGGACCCCAAAATGAAAAAGCCTATTTTTTTGATTTTATCAAAGGGGAAAGGGGTACTCAAGGGTAATCGATGATAAACATTTAGATACTTAATGTAAAAAATCCCAAACACCCAAATTTTTTTTACGGACTTCCTAAGGGACAAAAAAGCCACCATTTTCCCCCCCTGAACCCATCAAAGCGGGGAATAGGGTTTTCCCCTTAATGAAAGGGTGTTGCTGGGTGATGGGGTTTTTTAACCATTGGTAACATGCACACCCAGCTATATAAAGGATAGTACACAAATCCTTAAAACTTTTGACAATTTTTTTTTTCCCGGGGCACAACTTCCTTGGGGTTTCGTCGATGTATGCGCTTATATTCATGCATACCGCACGACTTGGCCTTGACTGCTCTGGCACACCACCTCTATAGCGATGATTCATATTCTGAAGATCTCATTGAATGTATTCTACAATTGGTCGATTATCTATTAAAACATAACTTTTTTATTTTCAATGGAATATATTATTTACAGATACAAGGTGCCCCGATGGGGGCTAAGTTTTTCCCCTCCCTGGCCAATTTGTATATGGCCTGGTGGGAGGAAAAATAAATTTTTTTTCTATTAAAAAACCCTTTTTTTTTAGTTCATAAAATACTTTGTAGATTTTTCGACGATTATGGGGGGGTTTGGGGGGGCAGTGACTTGGTATTGGCCGTTTTTTTGGGTTTTGAATGAAAATAACTAAATTTACAGTTCACTTTTTTCAAAAGTAAGACCCAAGCTTATTTTTTTTAGATGTACTTTATACATCAGAAAAACATTGTTTTTTACATCATTGTATAGAAAAATTGCGGGGAATAGGTATTGCATGCAAATGCAAAACCTCCAGCACACACTTAAAAAAAAATACCCTTGGGGAGTTTAGAGAAAGAGATTGTGCCCGACAAAAGTGAACTGTTGTACAAAAAACTAATTCAAAAAACGCCTGAAAAAAAAGGCTAACCAAAAAATTTGGAACATTGATAGAGCTAAAAATTTGGTGACAAAAAGGGATAGGAAAGATCTAATACAGAATAAGTCGCAGAGGAAACAAAATGTAACTATTGCTCCCCCAATTTGCAAAAGCGAATAATCAATAAAACAATCACTAAAAAAAACAAAAAAATTTTCCTTTCATGTCGGAAAAAAAAACGGGGGAATTCCAGTCAAGGGGGTTTGATATGTACCAAACGTGGACGCCTTTAGCAATAAATTTTTCCCCCCCCCAACCTCTTTAGTGACCTCAATGATACTTAATGGCTGTCAGTTAAAGGGGAAATTTCAAAAGCAGAGCGGTTTCGGTGCAACATGGCCAAAAACACAGACCCCACACACACTTTTTGCTAAACAGGGGGACCCTTTTATAGCATTGCATTTATAAATTGTAACTCTGAATCATAACTATGCCATAAAATGTAGGCCCAATGTGATCTCATTTTATTGGCCATACCCTAGAAAATTGAAACGAAAAAATTTTTAACACACTCCCATAAAAGAACACGGGCATGTTAATGCTCTGGAGCTTTTCCCAAAAATTTTTAACAGTTCATATGGGGGATGGTTAAAAATTTTGTTTTTTTGGGATTTGAAAAGGTCAAACTTAGTCCCCGGGGAAAATTTAAACAATTACCTTTAAAACGAAACTTTTTTAATTTTTCCAAGGGAAACACAGGTCAGCTGGTTTGAATTACAGAAACCATATTTTATATTATTAATAATCATTTTTAACAGTATCAATGTATTTTATGTTTTTTTACTCATCTGATTTGTTTTCATAGGTGTCATGTGACCATGACGTGGGGTGTGTTTTGTCACTTCCTGATAGAAGGTATTTAGTCTTTGTCTTTGGATGTACAAGGTTATGCTATGACCAAGGGTTGAAATACCCGAAACGCGTAAGCGAATTTTGCACACCATCATGGAATTTTAATCCTTTTTGAAATAAAGTTTAATATGAAGGAGCTGGAGAACATCTCTATTTTTGAATACTGGCTGTAAAGCCCATTGGAATCTGTGGGCTCACTCCGGGCTCTCCACTTTTACCACGCTGTAGGAACTACGCCCGGAGATGATTGTCTAACCAAGGGAGACCTCAGAACCAAGTAAGGGTGAAGCGAACCTGTTTTGTTTGTACATTTGGATGCCAGCTTCTTTCACTATCTTTATCTGGACCTGGCATCCAGCCCCACAAATATCCACTATACCACCAGTTGCCGCTGGTTCAGGCTTCCTCAAGCCTCAGGTTTTAGAAGAACCCTCCTTGCTTGCTCCACTGGTGCTCCAACTGCAGGTAGCAGACCACACCCCGGATCCCCTGGGCTTGGAGGCCATTAATAGGTCTCCAGAGTCCTACCCAATACCTGGGCTGGAACACGGGGACCTGGAACTTGGGAACAGCCACCCACCTATCTGCAGCTGTTCCGGGAAGGCCAGCCCCTAATGGCTGAACATCAGCCATACTACATACAATGGTCAGCAACCTAATGTTGCCGACCGACAATACCTGGCTTCCCCCACCGAGACCAGGCCCTTGGCAGCATGTTTCTACCAGGTCTCTCGATGTACGCCACCTAGTGGTAGCACCATGCGACCAAATAAGGTCGCTCTGCCACAACAAGGAGGAGATAAGATCCACTCCAGAAGCCAAATAGTGCTCCCTCTCTGCCATGTACACTCTGCCATGCACCCCAACATCACTTAACACCCACATATAGGGTATTGCTGTGCTTGGAAGAAGTTGCACAACAAATTTTGTGTTGCTTTTTTTCCAGGATTCTTTGTGAAAATAAAAAAATGTAACCTAAAACTGCATATTATAATTTTTCATTTTTACGGTACCCCCAAACCTGAAATGGTGCCTAAACATATCTAAATGAACATTGGACCACACAATCCTGTAGTTGCTTCTTCAATTCTGAATCTTGTGCTGGAACCAGGGCTATGATGGCCACATATGGGATATTTCTAACGGCAGAATCAGAGGAATTGATTGCATTTCCCTGTTAACATATACCATGTTCTGGATGAAAATTGAGAATCTGCAAAAACAGTAACATTTTTCAACTTCACCTCCACTTTTCTTCAATTCCTGTGAACACTTAGGCCCCGTTCACACGGCTTATTCACGCCGGATTTGCGAGCCGGATTGCGCTCGCAATTCCGGCGTGAATAATGGGCGGGATGCGGGCGGGGCAGGAGCGCAGCGGGGGAGCAGCCCGCCGGCGCCATAGACAATGCATTATCTACAGCGCGTCCGCGCCGTAAATAATGTGCATGTCACTTTCTCCCCGCCCGGCGGATTCGCCGAGCGGGAAGGAGCGACGGAATCCACTGTTCTCTATGAGAGCAGTGGATTACCGTAATTACTGCGACGGATTGGCGGCGTACTGCAGCGTTAACATACTTTCTAAATGTTGTTTTGAATACTTTAACGGGTGCAATTTTTCTAATTGGAGTGATTTATGGGGGTGTTCAACACACAGGCCCCTGAAAACCATATCAGAAATGGACTGGTCTTGTAATGCAAATTTTCTTGGAAAAAGTGAAAAACTGCTATCAAATTTGTAAGTCCCCTAAAGTCATAAAAAATAAAAAGACATTTAAACAATGATTCCAACATAAAGTAGACGCATAGTAAAAGTTAGTTATAAACTATTTTGTGTGGCATAACTGTCACAGATAGTTTTGATTTTTTTAAAAAGGGCAAATGTTTCCAAATGTTCACAACAATGTGTGACAAGAAAATAGTCTCTAAATCACATGGATAGGTAAAAGCATTAAAAAGTTATTACCTCAAAATGGCACATGTCTGATTTGAAAGGTAGAGCTTTGTTAAAAAGGTCAAAACTGGCTGTGGCAGGAAGGTGTTAAAGCTCATTGTGGTGAGAATAATGCTTTAACTCTTCCATGACGTAACAGCATGTAATGGGGTGTTCATTTTTGCAAGTCAACATCAGGAGTGGATCCACAGAACAGAAAAGATTCAACTCTTAGGCCTCATTCATATTTAGGTCAGTATTTGTAAGCCAAAACCGGTAGTGGAACTAACTCTGAGACAAAATATCATGAAAGACTTGCATGTTCGTTGTTTTCTGCACCCAGTGTTGGTTTAAGCTGCTTTAACACTGCATAAAACAGTTTTAGTGATTTTATATGGTTAACATATCAATAAACCCTTTATCCTGTCAGAGGCCAAAAGTATGTCTGTTTGGCCTCCACTGGTGGTATCGGACAAAGTTTCATGAATGAATTAGTGCAGAGCGTTGTGCTAATTAATTGAGTTGGATGCAATAGAAAAGATGTACAGTACACATTTTTTAATTTAGGACTGATGCCAGCCATAGGTATACATACCTCCCAACTGTCCCTATTTTGGAGGGTCTGTTCTTATTTTTAACCCTTGTCCCTCTGTCCCTCTTTGCTCTATAAATGTCCCTCTTTTTAATTTGCGTCAATAAACTGACTATCTTGCTTTAAAAAGTATCTGATGGCTTAGCACCTGTATATTACAGAACAATTTACTTAATATTTCATCATTGGACACAATGCAATCCTGAGAATGTGTCCCTTTTTGGCTGTCTAAAAAGTTAACATGTATGTGTTTGGGTGTGGTTAGAGGTGTGGCCTGATGTGTCCCTCTTTGCAATCTCTAAAAGTTGGGAGGTATGGGTATATGTTGGAGCTATACATTGGGAAGTACCTTGACATATAGCTGCAACAGACACTTTGAGATGCAGAGTGAACAGAGCCAGTGGTGTAACTATCACCGTAGCAGCTATAGTGTTACTATCTAAGAACCATATGCCTAAGAATGCTACTACCTGCCTACCTACCTACTTGGGGCCTACATACTTATCTACCTGAAGCCTATCTATTTACCTACCTTGCGTCTACCACCATACCTACCTCAGGCCTACCCATCTACTTGCTTGAGGCCCACCTACCTGGAGTCTACCTACCTACCTACCTACCTAGGGTCTTGCCTATTTACCTATCTACCTAGGGCCTTGCCTGCCTACCCACCTACTTGAAGACCCATCCTGTGACCCTGTATGACTACCTTCCTACGTACCTGAGGTCTCAGCTACCTACATGGGGCCTAAATACCTACCCACCTTGGCAACCTACTTGGAGTCTTTTCTATGTACATACCTTGGGCCCTGCCTAGCTGGAGTTTTAACTACTGTTGGCCCTATCTACCTACCTACCTGGGTCTTATGACATAATGGGTGGCCTATCAACATATATACTGAGTGGGGGACGGGGCTACCTTTCTAATAGCATGGATTTTGCTAACTAATTTAGTGGGCTACCTGCTTAATTGAGGCTACCTATAGAGCACTTTTCTATAGGGGATTATTTAGTATTAATGCTGCCCTAGAATTTTAGATAGCTGTCAGTCAAATGCAGATTAATGTTCTTATATTTTACAGGTTTCCCCACAGCAGTATGTCGGACCAGTGATGGATCCATTTCTTAATCAAATGATCAACAAGGGATGGTTTTGGGGAGTTTTTATTTGAATAAAATCTTTCTGTGTTGTTTTGGTGTATTTTTACCATTTTTTTCAGTTTTAGTAAAAGAGGTGTCTGATAGATATCTCTATTAATAGCACCGGGAGTTGATGTCAGCCAGCGGCGGGGTTTTTTTGTCACCTCAAGGCTGACACAAACTCACAGTGCTAGTAATACAGAGGTGTCGTCAAACATCTCTATTACTAACACAAATAAAATGGTAAAAGAAACACACTGACACAACACATAAACCACTTTATTTAAATAAACTCTCCCTGACACCACCCCTCATTGACCATTTCATGGATCCAATGCTGGTCTGACGCAGACCAATAAATCCATCATAGTCCAACGGGGAAATCCATAGAAAAAACAGAAACACAACAAAATGCATGACAGTACTAAACTCCATTACCTGTAGATCTGGGGTGCAAGTGATGGAATTCTTATGGTACAATGTGATTCTGAGGGGTACAGGCCATAGCCATAGCACAGTCTCAAGTGGGTTAGTCCTTTGTTCCTCCCCACCTCTCTAGGAGACTGTGCCTCCAAGTTATATCATGGGGGCCAGTGAGAGAGGTGATGAAAAAGTGAGGATTCTAAGATATTTTTGAGCCACTGGATGTAATCACTGCTATGTCTGCAGAGCCCGTGTAGACTGGTAATTACCAATTATGGTTACTGTATGTTGGTAATATACAAACTGAAGAGCCTGTGTACACTGATAATTACCACTATATGGTCACTGTATGGTGGTAATATACAGTCTATAGAGCTTGTGTACAATTGGTATCGACCACTATATGGTCACTGTATGGAAATAATCTACTGTCTACAGAGCCTGTGTATACTGGTATCCACCACTATGTGGAGGTAATATACAATCTGCAAAGCCTGTGTACACTGGTATCTACCACTATATGGTCACTGTATGGAAGTAATATACAGTCTGAGGCTGTGCACATTGGTGCTACCACTATATGGTCACTGCATAGAAGTAATATACAGTCTGCAGAGGCTGTGTAAACTGGTAATTACCACTATATGGTCACAGTTTGGTGGTAATATACAGTCTGCAGAGCCTGTGTACACTGGTATCTACCACTATTTGTTCACTATATGAGGATAATATTGGTCTTTGCTTACTGATCATTAGTTATAGTGGAATTATTCAGTCAGTATGTGGTGGTAATTTGCAGTCATGTTCTGGGGGTATAATCGAGTCCTTATGTAGTAGCGTTATTGGAAATGTTGGTCTTGGTATAGTGGGATTTGTTTGGTAGCAGTATGATGGTTTTCAGAGTGGCGCCGCACCCGTTCCCCCGCGTCCCCTCTCGCGCCCGGGCCGAGCGGTGTCGCGGTCCGCATGTCGGGCCATGGGCACACTCGCTTCCTCGGGCGCATTCACTTACCATGCAGCGCTCCTGCTTCCCGCGTCTGTCTCTCTCAAATTTAAAGGGACAGCGCATCGGCAATTGGTTTTGCCGGCCGCTGACCCTACATAAGGGCTAAATCTCCAGAATTACCTTACCGAATCCATAGTGCCCTTACTCAATGCGAAGAAGCCTTTCAGTGTTCCAGTTTGCCATTTCTGTGTACCAGTCCCGCCAGCTTACGTTTTTCGACCGCGATTCTTCGCCGCCTGCCCTGACCTTATGGCCCGTCCCCGACTATGAGTTTAACTACTGTTTCGGTACTGCGTTGCACCTCGGCTACCACCGCAAGCAAGGCGCATCAGGGGTAACGACCTGGTGAAATCCTGCTGCGGCAAGTCCATCCCACCTTGCGGCGGGCTCTGGTCAACACCTGGACCCACTTAGACTCCACTCCCTGGTGTGGCCTGTACCACTGCTTGCAGTGGCCCAGCGGATCCACTACTCCAGTGCGTTACAATAGTGACATGTCTGGTAATGTATTTGCTTCTTGTATTATCTAGTAACTGTATGACTCTTATAAGAGAGACTGGTAAATGTACGTTATCTGGGAAGGGCTATGAGTGGGCATCTAAAAGTTTGCTGTAGGGCCCAGCATTCTATAGTTACGCCCCTAAACAGAGCCTTACAAATACGGATGTAAAATACTGGCAAAAATACACAAGTGTGAATGGAACCTTAGGCTAAGTGCACCCTATTTTTTTGTGTCACACGTACATGTATTTTAGGAAAAAATTTTGATTTTTTTACTTAAACTAATAAACCCTTGATAGTTGGTTGGTATAAATAATCATTATTCACCCCACTCTTCGAAAAAATTCATCCACAGAGTACGTCATCCCCACACGGGTCAGATTGTAACGGAATCTAAGGCCATAATAGAAGCCTTTTGCGCATTCTATATCGACTTGTACCAAGAGCTACCATATCAGTCTCAGGCCATGTGGGACTTAATTAATTTTACTCATCCCCCTAAATTAACGACAGCGCAGAGAGAACAATTATCGGCCCCTATTTCACAACAAGAGGTTAGGGACGCTATTAATAAATTAAAAAATAATAAGTCACCAGGCCCAGATGGATTTTCCGGGGAGTACTATAAGATCTTGCGGGGATCTTTGGTCCCGAGCCTTACAGATCTTTATAACGACATATACTGCAATAACGTTCCACTGGAAGAGTTTCAGGAAGCCCGAACAGTACTTATCCCCAAGTCTGGGAAAAACCCAAAGGATGTGGGTTCTTACTGCCCGATTTCCCTCCTCAATACGGACTATAAAATATTAGCTACAATTTTAGCCGACAGAATGCAGGATTCCTCCCACAGCTCCTGACCCCAACGCAACTGGAGTTTGTGAAGGGACGACACTCTACTCGGGGCATCCGCACAGTAATTGCGGCGACAATTGCAGCTTCCAACCCTAGCCTTCCCACTACTACTATGCTTCTCATATCTTGGACATTTTTGAATACCTCCTTAAGGTACAGGGGCTTCGGGAATACCTTTCTTGACTATCTTATTGGATTGCAAACTAAGGCCTCTACACTCCTCACAATTAATGATTTAAACTCACCGCCTGTCTCTTTATTTCGTGGTGCCAGACAGGGTTGTCCACTTTCCCCCCTTCTGTTCGACATCACGCTTGACCCTTTACTACGTTATCTTCAGACGTGGGGGGGATTCCAAGGCATACATATCGGCAGTACAGAAATTTGTTTATCTGCATTTGCAGATGACCTGCTGCTTTTTGTCTCAAAGCCACGAGACACTCTCACCCAACTACTGGCGGAGGTGGAGCAGGAGGGGGCGCTGCTGGGATTTAGGGTAAATCTTAGTAAGTCGGAGGCCTTACTTCTAAAGGGACCTTCGCTTCCACTATGGACCCGCAACTTTGCGTTAAAATGGCAGAAATCTTCCATAACCTATCTTGGAGTTCAGATTACTAGACATCCTGCTAAACTATACTCAGTAAACCTCGAACTCTTTATAAAATTCCTCAGTGAGAAACTTGCTGCTTGGTCAGGCTTCATGGTATGTTTTGCAGGTAGAGCCAACCTTTTGAAACTGGTGGTCTTCCCGAGGCTCTTGTACCTATTCCAAACTCTCCCCTTGTATCTACGTCCTCGGGATGAAAAGTTAATTAACAAATTGTGTGCCTCCTTTATTTGGAATGGTAAACACTCTCGTGTCCCTTACATTGTATTGCACCAGCCCAGATCCCATGGTGGACTCAATTTCCCGAACATTAAACTTTACAACCTTGCTGCCAACATGTGTATTCTACAGGACTGGATAACGGGATCCAACAATTTCACGCCAGGAGATCTGGAGGCACAATTATACCCCCCGATCTCCCTGATAAACCTCCTACATCTATCGTACGGTGCCCTGCCTCAAGAGATTAGGGAGAACCCATTGTTCATGGCTTCTTGGAAGACATGGCGTGCCATTCGTAGACAACAGGGCCTATCAGTGGAGTTTTCCTTGGGCCTTAGATTCCTCCATAATCCCGCCTTTCAGAGTGGCAAGGCTCATCCACTCTTTAAACGCTGGGCCGATAGGGGCCTCACTAAGGTGGGGGACCTAGTTGATGCTTGGGAAAGGAAGCTGTTGTCTTTTAACCAGCTTTGCACTAAATTTGATTTCATAAGCTAACATCCTTTTCATTTTATGTAACTACAAAGCTATGCACTGCTGGTGACCAGATCTTTGGGGCAGCTGACTTGGGAGGACACGGTCCTTAGTTTGCTCTCCAAAACTCCTTGCCCGCGAGGACATGTCTCCAAGTTCTATGTACATCTTAGGTCACTATTAGATTATGGATCTAGACCCTCAGGCCCTAACAGATGGACTATTGACATTACGAATTTACAAATTGAAGACCTATTAGCAGCACATTCCCGACTAACCAGACATATCCCTAGTATCTCCTGTTGGGAGATGTCCTTAAAAATATTGCACCGTGGTTACATATCACCACATCGTAATTTGTTGATGGGAGGTACCTCCTCATCGGCCTGTGACAGATGTGGGGAGAGCATCGCGGATCTATTTCACTGTTTCTGGAGTTGTCCAGTTACTCAGTCCTTCTGAAGGAGAATATACCGCTTCGTTCAAGCTCACACATTGCTAGACGTTCCCTTCTCGCCGGTGTGGGCTCTTTTTGGAATCCTAGATCCAAACTTGCGACTCCCGCCTCAAACCAAAAAACTACTATCTTGCATTTCAGCAGCTGCATGCAAAACCATACTCCAAACGTGGATAGGCCCCACTCACCCATCTTTGCGGCTATTTTTAGAGAAATTATCTTTTCTGCTGCGTATGGATTGGGTGGATGCTTCTTTACAGAAAGAATCAAGAGTTGAAGCCTTTTTCCTAACCTGGCAGCCCATAATTACTCTTCTTCATGTAAAAACCCGCATACGCTCCTGTTTTCAATATACCACTTGGTATTTGGAGCGTGTTGCTGGAGGTCAACCCCCGATTTTGGATACTTCGCCACCCTGCTGAGTGGAGACTGACATCGACTTGTGGTCATTATTCTTTTCGTCTCTTTCTGTTTCTCTTTTCAGGGGACCCGTGCACCCCTGGACTCTACCCCCCCCCCTTTTTTTTTTTTCCTCTTTCTTGTCTTCTTACTTTTTCTCCTCTAGGATGTCTTGAGGCACCATATTTGAGTAGGTTGGACTTTATGAAAGAGAACTACATTACTTCTGGCATCGTTTGCCTTTCTATTTGGTTCTGGCATTGCTCTGTTGTTGTATTTTGAACATGCTCGAACCCTGCTATTTTGTCCGATAATCTGCTTGATATGACATGTTGTTTTATGCTAGATAATTGTAGTTTCTCCTTTCCTCTGTTTACATTCATATATTTACAGATGGTATATATATATATATATATATACACTCACCGGCCACTTTATTAGGTACACCTGTCCAACTGCTCGTTAACACTTAATTCTAATCAGCCAATCACATGGCGGCAACTCAGTGCATTTAGCATGTAGACATGGTCAAGACAATCTCCTGCAGTTCAAACCGAGCATCAGTATGGGGAAGAAAGGTGATTTGAGTGCCTTTGAACGTGGCATGGTTGTTGGTGCCAGAAGGGCTGGTCTGAGTATTTCAGAAACTGCTGATCTCCTGGGATTTTCACGCACAACCATCTCTAGGGTTTACAGAGAATGGTCCGAAAAAGAAAAAACATCCAGTGAGCGGCAGTCCTGTGGGCGGAAATGCCTTGTTGATGCCAGAGGTCAAAGGAGAATGGGCAGACTGGTTCGAGCTGAAGAAAGGCAACAGTGACTCAAATAGCCACCCGTTAAAACCCAAAGGGTAGGCAGAAGAGCAATCCCGAACGCACAGTATGGCGAACTTTGAGGCAGATGGGCTACAGCAGCAGAAGACCACACCGGGTGCCACTCCTTTCAGCTAAGAACAGGAAACTGAGGCTCCAATTTGCCCAAGCTCATCGAAATTGGACAGTAGAAGATTGGAAAAACGTTGCCTGGTCTGATGAATCTCGATTTCTGCTGCGACATTCGGATGGTAGGTCAGAATTTGGCGTCAACAACATGAAAGCATGGATCCATCCTCGCCTTGTATCAACGTTTCAGGCTGGTGGTGGTGGTGTCATGGTGTGGGGAATATTTTTCTTGGCACTCTTTGGCCCCTTGGTACCATTGAGCATCGTTGCAACACCTTGTGGAATCTATGCCACAAAGAATTGAGGCAGTTTTTCTGAAGGCAAAAGGAGGTCCAACCCGTTACTAGCATGGTGTACCTAATAAAGGGCCGTGGTGTATATATATATATATATATATATATATATATATATACATATATATATATATATATTTATATAAATTTAACCTTCCCTACATCCACTCTTTCCCCTACATTCCCCTCCCATCCTTTCTCCCTTTCCTGATTTGTCTTTGTTCTTCCCCCATGTTGGGGGTATTGTTTGTTTGTGCTTAATATTTTGAAAATGCTAATAAAAATAACGTTTAAAAAAAAAATCATTATTCACAGTTTGCCAATGGCAAATCATTACTATCACTCTAATAGTACTAATTGTGATGCCCAATACTTAACTTTCAATGACTATTATAGTAAAAGACTAAAACGAATAGACAAGAACTGAATTCCCTGTTTTAATATCCATAACTTCCATTGACTGTTTATATATATATATATATGTACACATTGTGAGCTTGCACAGCTCTGGAATCACCGCATGAGTCTTTCAGGCATGAGACAGAGGCAGAGGTCAGGTACAAACGGCTGCTTGGCTCCGTGGATTTATTTCATAACCAGAACAAAACGATGGCAAACATGCACAGCAAAACATAAACAAAACACTTGCTCGTCTGAGCGCTTACTAACAGAGGTGTAGTTCCCTCACTATCACCTTGTTGGTCCGACACTGGCTTCCACCAGTGTGACCACCTCCAGCCCAGAAGGTAGACTGGAGGTACAGCCGACGCCCAGTCAGCTTACCTGCTGACCTTATATACAGCCGGGAAATCCCTGAGTGGAGCCATGGGGAGTAAGCACCCACCCTGCTCTATGCTTACTCCCAATGAAAGGCCAACCCGGGAATGGCTGGTAGCCATACTAACAGATTAAACATAGGTCGACATTTATTTACCAACGGCCTTTCACTCCACCAAGGCTCCTTATCTTGGTGGCATGCGTCCTGGACTTCTCAGACATATGTCCAGAACCTGGCTGGGATATATACTCCCTTGTAGACCTTCCCAGCTGCGGCCTTACAACATATATATATAATAATATAAAATATATAATAATAAAATATATTATAAATATATATTATATATAATAAATATATATATATATACTATATACATATATATTTACACACACACTGGTCACTATAGCTAAATACAACACACAGAGCCTAATATAAAAGGAGGCTAACAATGGTCCTGCCCCCGACATGTTTCGGTGCTGAAGCAGTGTCCTCAGGGGTATAGGGGTAATGGCCCTGTGTGCTGTTACTACAGTGACCAAGACCAGTAAGCTGCAGAGATTGGTCATTCATGTACCTCAAAGTGTCTACTACAAGTACTGTAGTTACTGCAATTTATAGATATTAGAACAGTGCATGCACTTATTGTCTATTCCACTTTAGTCTTATAATGTAATTATCATTAAAAGTTAGAAATGAGGTATCACAATTAGAGCTATTAGGGAGATAATTGAGACATTCTTGGTTATCATTTGCCATTGGCAAACTGTAAGGAATGTGTATTTTGCACCCAACTACATGTGGCGTGTGCCTACAAACTACGTCCCGCTAATTTCATTACTGCTGACATGTTACTCTTTGATCTGTGTGCTGCACATATTTTATTGGGCTGTATTTGGCCTCCTGAACAATTGTGAGAATAGTATGTGAAAAATTTGAAACTCATCGAATTTATACACATTTTATACCTTTTTATTCCGTGTGAACAAACCCTTAGGTGTTCTCCACCCTTAATAGACTAAGAATCCTTTATGTTGTATGTTTGGAGCCTCCAGTGTTCAGCATCTTATTTCTCATTGCAGGATAATGTCAGGTTAGTATCGGTCAGCGTTGTGGAGGGGACGCTCAAAAACGTCACTTCATTAATAAAGAAGAAAAGCAAATCTACAAGTGCAGCGACAAGTCACGACAAATGTTTTCAGACATGCCAAGAAATGTCTTCACTATTACGAGAGCAAAAATTCAGCATGTGCAGTAAGTACACTTGAAACTTGCAGCGTCTTGAAGAACATATGAAGAACTTTAGATGTAGTACGCCTTGTGGAGCCATGTTAAGGCTGGGTTCACATTGTCCAGCAGTTGCATTTGGACTCCTGAAGCTTGTAAACTCAGCCCAAGCAACCATTTCTTAAAGGGGTTGTCTCATCATGCAGTTTTACAGACCCACAGCCAGCTTCAGAATCACACTTCTTGGTCATGTTGTGGGTGGTTCTGTAGCAGTGATTGACACATCAGCTATGCTATTCCTAGCTATTCCTGTTACAGTAATATGAGTACAGAAGGTTAATAATCTGTAGTGCACAAAGTTACAGAGCTCTTAGGCTGCTTCCACATGGCAAAGGACAAATACTCGTCGGATTCTAACTCAGAACCCGATGAGTATTTGAACAGTATTTTACACTCAGATTTGAATAGTCAATTTTCCACTGTTTTCCGTGTGAAATACAGCGGGAAATTCAACATGTTCTAAGTTTTTGGAATTCTGACTTCAGAAAATCCGAGCTGTGTAGACTACAGTTCGGGTTTTCTATTAAGGTCTATAGGGTTGGTTTTAGAGTAAGCTTTTGATGGTTTTCAAAATCCGAATCCACGTCAAAAACCGACTGTAAACTATTGCGTGTCAACTTAAATCAACAAGTTCCTGTGCTAGAGATAAGACTCAGCAGGGAGGGACTTATCGTAGTCAGACAGTAGCTTGAAGCAATCAGATAAGAAAAAGAGCAGAGAGAGGTGGTAAGCTAGAGAAACTTGTGTGTACTAGCAATAGATAAAATCTATTTATCTCCTGACCAAAGCAAAATCAAAACAGCAATGTATTTGGACATAGTCTTCATTTGCCTTTCCCTACAGGTTAAAAGCTAATCATTGCGGTGAGACTCCTTTACTATAAATTTTGCTCTTCTTCTTTTTTTTCATGTCAATAACATGCCAGCTGCTACACCCAGATGATCACATTAATGTGCATGCTGTGTTGCAAGGTGACCCCCAAATACTGTAGTTTAGAAATAATGATGAGAAGAAAAAATTATGTTGACACAACAAGAGTAGTACCAAATGGCTAGTGCCCCAGATGGTAATAGTGCAAACACAGTAATGTGCCCAAATATGTGGGCCACACAGCAGTAGTGCCCCCTTACTGCACCTACACAGTTATCGTGCCCATGTACTTCACAATAATAGTGCTCCTCTTTGTGCACTGACACAGTAAAAGTGTCTCCTTAATTTCCCTTTATGGAAATAATGTTTGCTTACTGCACCTACAAAAATAAAAGTACCATCCACACAGTAAACGTGCCTCTTAAGCACTCCCATAGTAATAATGACCCTTAACTAAGCTCAAACACAGCAAACATCCCTCTTTAGTATCACTGCCCTGATAAAGTAATAGTACCCACTAATTAAGCTCCAAGACAGTGAAAAATTTCCCCCCAAAATTATAAAATTAATAATCATCTAACCATATTTCCATAATGCAAGGAGAAGCCCTAAGGCTCAGGCTTCTTCATGCCCGTGCAAGGTATATACAGGTACAATGACATCTCTGCATCATATCCACCTGTACCAAGGTGCTAGTGCCTTGTGGGCTGCAGATCAGAAGTTGCTTGCAGTCTATTAGAGTGCATGGTGCTCTAGTACCCTCCTGGCAATACTGGGAGATCCCAATAGTGATAAGTCTGTAGTATGGTCATACGCCAGGTCAGTAAGGACTGGTGTAGAGTGTGCTCCATGTAAAGCTCTGCTGTTCAATATAGCTACCTAGCATACATATTTTGAGGAACTAGAGGGGAAACCTAGGAGGAGTCAGGATATAGATACTGCCACACACTGCGCTATGTCAGGCAGCAGAGCAGTAAAAATTAAAGTTTATCCTCTTTGGTTGCTGGAGCTTTGGAAAAATATTCTTGCAATCAGGGGCACATGCCTTAGATCTAAATGCCTGGTAATGTCACTCCCAGAACCCAAAGGAGTAGATAAGGGCTTGTAGGGCTCTGTGTGCCTGTTGGCAAAAGGAACACCAACAAGCATCTGTGGCTCGATCAGGGTACCTAGATACAGATCTGGGACAGCAAACTAAAAACTTGGTGAAAAGAAAACCTAGAAATACCTGCAGAAAAAAAAAAATCAATCACAACAGTGTGAGATTTACTTACCTTTATTCTACTTTTAAAATAGGCAAACAACAGCAAAAAAAAAAAAAAAGAAAAAACTTGTATAATGTAGCAAATAATAGTAGAGAAAATATATAGAAAAAGAAATGGCCTTACTGGACTTCTTGTGTAGGGATACTCCGTGTACTTAAATGAAGATGGAAGTCATTATCCCTAGATCGCCTTAAATGGGCTAACAAGATCCTATGGCCTAAATACAGGGTAACTGCCCTGACAAGGGCGACCCCATCGGGAACCTGTTCCTATACAAACTTGCCCCTGGAAAGTCCTAAAGAAAAGTCCCGACATGAACGTGTTTCAATCCCTACCAAATATCTTATGGGGACTTGATGAGGTAGGATATGGTGGGCTTTTAATCTACAAGAAAGGGCACTGAAGTATTTTTATAGAATAGCAAACAAAAAGTAAAAACACCAACAAAAGTAGCTGTGCATAGATACTAGAGCGGATGAAAACAATGAATAGAGGGGCTGGAGCATATGACCAGAGGTCACCAGCGTGTCTGCCCAAGGACCTGAACTGCTCACCAATGGATGGCAGTCAGGCTAGGAAAACCTACCTAAGCTTTTGGCAGATTTAGACATGAAAACAGGCCTCAGTCACAACTAAATCCATACGATCCAATAGAGTTTGTAATTGAATTAAAAGACATGCCCCTGTTCTGTATAGTCGGATGCTTAGTTGTATCTTCATTGGTGAACACAAGTTAAGTAGTCCAGTGGGACCCTATCGTTAACTTCTTTCCCATGATATTTAGGATAGTTATGTTATGTATTGACTATCTTGTTTTTGTAAGGAAGTATGTATTTTAGTATATCTATATTTTAATACTTAAAGGGGTTTTTCACTTTATAGTGTCTTTACTTATGTATATAATAGGGACTCATACAGTTTTCTAATATCTATATATGTATTCAAAATGCAGCTTCCTATTCAATTCCTATTCAATTCTCCCACATATGTCATGTAACCCTGTTACCAATAGACCTCCAGGAGGTCCCATGAATGATGCCAAGTTTAGACCATACAATTGGTCCATGGCAGCCATTACTATGAACAGGAATGTGGGTTGTACCATTTTCTAGATAAGGGTCTGCTGCATTGTTGTAAAAGAGGTATATGAGCAGAATTTTTCATACATGTATATTTGAAAATGGTCTGATTTCCTATTATATACATAAAAAATAAAAACACCATGAAGTGGATATATATCTAAGTGCATATAATGTTCCAAAATGATTCATCACATGTAATGTACAGCTATACTGTTAGCAAAACCCTTGTAACCTAATATTGTTTCACTTCAGAGAACCTACAAAACTCTCTAATTACTAATGCAAGAAGTACAAAGAAGATGTTGAAGAGCATGATGGAGGAACACCAAAAATCTCTGGATTTCCTCTCCAATCAGGTGCAAATACTTCTGTCTTACAATTCTTAAAGGGGTTGTCTCACTTCAGACAATGATGGCATATCCTCTGGGCTATGCCATCAATGTTTGATAGGTCCAGGTCCCATAAGTGACCCAAATGAGCCACAAAACCTCTGTTCTGAATGGAGAGGTAGTCAGTACTCTTTCATAGACTTTAATGGGAGTTCCGACCACCTCTCTGTTCAGAACAGAGAGGTTTGGGGCAATGCTCTCCTGTAATTGGAACTCCCATCCAAGTCTTTAGGAGAGTCCCGACCACCTCTCCATTCAGAACAGAGAGGGTTTGTGGCTCGTTTAGGAGATAGGTCCAGGTCATACTATAGCGATATGCCATAATTGTCTGAAGTGAGACAATCCTTTTAAGTTGCAATTTCTGTATCTGTATAGCTCGCTATTCAATTCATGGAAACCCTGCGCTTGGTAGGTCTGTTATCATGGATCTTCCCCTCCCACCAATTCCCCCCCCTCAAACTAGTAGGTTTTACTAATGTTGGAGATCAAAAATATTACATACTATGACCATGGCTGTGAGATGACATGTCATGATATTTAGGCTATGTCCACACAACATTTGGCAAAAAACTCACTGGAAACCAAATCCTAAAAATGTTCATAAAACTCAGTTTTTTTGTCCACTGCCTGTGAAAAACTGCTGAAAAAAACACCCATTTTTTTGTTCGTTTTGCATTTTTTGCATGCTTTTCACACAATTTTTTTGGGAAAGATATAAAGCATTATAATTGCTTTGGATTTCTGTAAAAAAGTGCCAAAAACATGCCAAAAAACGTCCGCCACTTTACATAGATTCCGATAGTAAATTTTTTGCCCTTGCAATATGTTTCAAAAAACGACCAGCAGCAAAAACTAGCAGAAAAAAGACGTTCTGCGGAGACAACAGAAGTCTATGGGCACCTCTTTTCAGTGTTTTTGTAAAACGAAAAATGCTGGAAAAAAATGACATTTTTGTGTGCAGTGCAGCCTAAAGGCTATGTGGAAGCTAATAGTAAAGTTGTGTAAAGAATTGATTTCAATGGGCACGCTGAAAAGCTTTATCTCCCTTTGTGGTGGTGTTATAGGGACACTGAACACTTGCTATCAGGTTTCTCTACAGATTACAGTTTATCACTGAAGGAATTTATCAGATTATATTATAACAGTGGGGGTTGCTAGGGATCATTTCTAGTAAAACACCCGTTCAGACGGTACAGAAGATTGTTGTCTTTAAAATCTCTAATGTATCAGCACAGATTGATTTCTTTAATGATTATACATTCTACAGCTCATAAATTTCCTCTTTACCATTGTGCTGACTGAGGTGTGTGCTCTTGCCCCCTGCAGTGTCTGCCCTGGGCTCTCTTCTTCTCCTGTACACTAACATACAGCCAATGCAGAGCCAATCCCCCTCCACCTTTTCAGACTACTGTATGTGTGCTTTCCTTCTACCTTTATTCTTAGGCTTTGTCTCCACTGCACTGACATTTTCAAATGTTTTTTCAGCGTTGTTCATTTTCTAAAACCGCTGAAAAAACAACTGTAAACATAGACTTTAATAGTAAAAAAAACTTCCTGTTGTCTCCACAGAACGTTTTTTTTCTGCTAGTTTTTGCTGCTGGTTATTTTTTGTAACATGTTGCAAAAAACACTAGAGCAGGGCAGAAAATTTACTGTTAAAATCTATGTAAACCGCCAGAGGTTTTTTGGGGCTGAAAAACTGTCTAGGTGTTTTAAACCCAGCTGCTTTGGACAAAAAACTGACGTTCAAAGCAGTTTTTAGGTTTTTGTTTTTGACAAGTTTTGTGTCATATGTTGTGTAGACCGAGCCTTACACTGTACAGCCTGTATGATCTACCTTTCCTAAAGACTTGGTTGTTTTCCCCTTGTCTTCACTACGATGTGCAACCTATAACCTGCTCCCTATCCCTTCTGAATCATACAGGCTGTATCATGTTAGGGTAAACATAGAAGTGACTGATGTGGGCTCTCTTCTTACCCTGTACACTAATACACAGCCTATACAGAGCCAACCACCCTCTCTTCCAGACTATGTGTGTTTTTCTTCTAGCTTTATTCTAACAATGTACAGCCTGTATGATCTACTCTTCCTGAAGACTTGGCTGCTTTCACCCTGTCCACACTCTGATGTGCTACCTGCAACCTGCTCCCAATCTCTTCTGCTATCTCTAACACTGAGACAAGAGAGGTAGCAGAGACACAGCCAGGAGCAGTGTGCTGTTGGATCTATATCAATAGTATAAAGACAACTGTCTGTGTACAGAAGTTGCAGAGACTCTATAGCAACCACATGGTAGGAATTTATTAATGAGGACTATTCCGAAAGTAACTTAATTATGCATGTAGGAACCAAATAGACAATATTCAAACAAATTCAGTGCAAACATATTCATAGCTTTTGGGGTCTCATAATTGATCACCTGATTATCAAATGGCAGCAATATATAACCCACACCACAGACTTGTGTTATAAGATACTGTATCATGCAATGTACTTAATCCTCTCATTATTACCTATAGGTGAGTGAACTAACCAATAAGGTTCTTCTTTTGAATGCAGAAGTCTTGAAAAGACAAACAGATCCTTTTCTTCATAGACCCTTTCAGACACATGGTAAGAATATTTTTTTTTGTAAAATGCAACATATAAGTATTCATATACACTGATAAAAATAATCTATAAGACTGGGTTCATTTTATTTTCATAGTTAACTACAGAGGTCTACAGAGTGAGTCAAAAGTTAGGAACCGCTTAAATATTTGTAAGATGCTTCACTTTAGATCACTATTGTTCTAGTAATAATAGGGCTACATGTCAGAAAAGAGGCGCCGCCACGGGAGTTTTAAGGCGCATTAAATGAGTGTAGAGTGCGCCCGAATGTATGAACCTGTTGTATGTGGGTTCATAAATCTGGCGTGTGGCAAAGCTTGAATAGCATAGCATAGCTGTCACGTTCTAACGGAGTAGAACGCCGGGTATGCGGATCCAGCAGGTGCCGGTACAAATGAGAGGACACAGCAGACGTAGCTGTAAACAGATGACACAGTGCCAGGCAGGTAACAGACTCGGTACAGCCTGGGGCAGCGACAAGAAACAGCTGGTTATGTACTGGTAGCGTACAGGTAACACACAGGTAATACAGGTCACAGCAGCAATACAGTAGCCAGGGGTCAGGCTCTATGTTGTAGACACAACAAACTGACCAGGCGCAAGGGCAGTAAGTTCCTTTTATAGCCAGGGGTCACAGAACAGGAAATTGGGACACTATTTTTTAAAATATCAGAACAGGGCCAGGTGCATACCATAGAGGGCACTCGTGCGCACACAGCACACCAGGGAGCCGGAGGAAGAACAGGAGAGCTGTAACTGCCAACAGATGCCGGCGGCGGCACAAGAGCACAGACAGGAGCCAGGACAGGTAATTATTTTGCAGGTGTAATAGATAACGGCGCCGCAGTGGCCGGGATGTGGCAGGACCCCACCCATTTAAGCCCTCCCCTCTGGGCTAGCCGGGTACCAACAAAACAACTAGGAGTAACCTTCTCCACCTCGATATTCCAGTAACTGTCTTCAGAAGAGGTGTCCTGAAAGTCTCGGATGACTTCTTAGACTTGGGGACCAGAAACAGCAAAAACGGTAGCATTAGGGGGACAGGTGGGCAGAATACAGAGACGTCTTTACAAATCAGAGGCTCCTCAGCAGACAAAACAGAGGCAACGGGCAGGAAAACGGGTGGGCGGGATTGTACCGGATGGGCAGATTTGAGGCAGCGTAAGTGGCATAGCTCGCCCCATTGGAAAAATTCACCTGTTTTCCAGTCCAATGACTGGCTGGACATGGAAAAGAAGCCCAACGGGCTGGAGCAGAAAAACAGAAACAGATTTTCCCTTTT
>JAODAL010041087.1:0-36244 GCA_025379985.1 Phyllomedusa bahiana
AGCTTGGTTTTTTTTCCCCAAGCTTTCGTGGCATGATTTATCAGGCTACATTCCCCGCTTGGTTTTTTGGTCGTTTTGCCCCTCTTAAGTGCCCAGGGAATTTTATCGTGAAGCGCTTCTAAGAGCGGCGGCAGTCATCTGCGTGTCATACTAAAACACAACATTGTATGAAGAACAAACCAAGCTCCCTCTGCATATTTAAGCATGGCACAACGTTCTACAGCACCCTGCAGGCTCTGTGCAGCCGGGAAATAGCTGTTTTTTTAACACGTTTCGTGCCGAAGTAATTCGGACCGAAACAAATTTTGTTGGAAAATTTGGCGAAGTGACCGAATAGAATTTTTGAGAAATTCGCCCATCTCTAATTATAATGACTAGGATTCTGGAGAGGGGTCGTTGATCCAGGGATTTATTCTGATTAACAGATTGGAATCTGTCATCATGCCACTCTGTGGACTACTGAAGTTGCTGCCACCTGCTCAACCTTTCATTTGCCACTCTGTGGCCTACTGATGTGGCTTCCACCTTTTCAACCTGTCATTGTGCCACTCTGTGGCCTACTGATGTTGCTGCCACCTCCACACTCTGTCATTGTGCCACTCTGTGGCCTACTGATGTTGCCATCACCTCCATACTCTGTCATTGTGCCACTCTGTTGCCTACTGATGTTGCCTCAACCTCCACACTCTGTCATTGTGCCACTCTCTGGCCTTCTGATGTTGCTGCCACCTCCATACTGTGTGATTGTGCCACTCTGTTTCCTACTGATGTTGCTGCCACCTCCTCAATCCGTCACTTGTCACTCTGTGGCCTACTGATGTTGCTGCCACCTTCTCAACGTGTCATTTGCCACTCTGTGGCCTACTGTTGTTGTTGCCACCTCCATACTCTGTGATTGTGCCACTCTGTGGCCTAATCATGCTGTTGCCAACTGACCACTGTCTAACTCAAACACCCTGTGGTTTCCTAATGCTGTTTCCACCCTCCACCACTCTATGACGTTGCCGCTATGTTTGGTTTTCCCCTTCCCCCTTATTGACCGATTGAAAGCGGACACTGACAGACCAAAGGAAGGGCAAAATTATTGTCACGGTTCACGCCGCGCTCCCTGCTACGGACCGTCAGCGTACCCGTGTCTCTCCTTTCCCGGCCGCTGCTGCGACATTCCCTGGTGTCCCTGGCTCTTGGCACGCACCTGTCCTGTCTCCTGCCACTCCTGAAGCCTCACTATCGCTGCTTCCTCCAGCTCCCTGGCGTCCTGTGCGCACACGTGCTCCCTCTAGGAGCATGCGCGCGGCACTGCACTCCATTTAAAGAGACAGTGTTCTGTTTCCTGCCAAGTGACCCCTGACCTCTGGTGTCAGTTCGTTGTTGTGTGTATCCTGCACAGCGCTTGACCCCTTAGCTGCTGTATTGCTGCTGACTCTTTATACGTTTATTGATACGTTTATCTGCCACCTGCTGAGTACCGGCCTCTGCACCAGTCTGCTATACCTTCTGTTACCTGTCTGCTGTCATACTGGACTGTGCCATACGTCCACCATTTACACCTGGACTGTGCCATACATTTTACAGCTACACCTGTGGTGCCCTATCTTTGGTCCAGCACCAGCTATCCAGACCTGCACTTCGGCTACCCACTGCATGTCTCTCCATCTGCGCTGGCGGTGGGCCCAGAGGATCTGCCATATCCGGACGTTTCCAGCCATCCTGGTTGGAATCCGTTACAATGATCGGTGACGTCACCGCAAAATTACTACTGACATCCTCTCCACTCTTTTAAGAGGGTGGGGGGGACTCTACATGTATCAGCGTTTAACAGAACAGGTTCTGTCATAATCTGTGGAATCATCTGGTGTCAGTGTAAAAGGAGTGCGCTCTTAGACGCTATTGTAGGATCTTGGCCCTCTATAAATAACCATTTTGCCCTCTGAAATAGGAAGGTCAGTCATAAAATCCATGGAGAGGTGGGTCCACGAATGTTCAGGTACAGGTAGAGGGCAAAGTTCGCCAGGAGGACGAGTTCTGGAAACCTTTGCCGGAGCGCAGACTTCACAAGATGCCACATAGGCCTCAACATCATGAGACAATGACGGCCACCAGTAATTAAGGGAAATAAGTCTTTTCGTGTCAGACAGTCCAGGATGTCCAGATAATATAGGATCATTAAATTCTTTTAATATTTGTAGCCGAAACTGAGTGGGGACAAAGACCTTCGAAAACAGGACAATTAGCAGGTCTTGTTTTCTGGTGGATCTTAATCTCAGTGGCTAAATCAGAGGAAATAGCTGAGGAAAACACCCCTTTTGGGGCAAGTAGGTCCGACCCTCCGGGGAAAGCGGGGGCTGGCACAGAAGCTTCAGACAGCGCCCCCAACTTTAACATTTTAAAAACCTGGTCTGTAAGTAATAACAAAGTTAAAGTGATAAAAAATAAGCCCAACTGCCTGACATGGATTCAACCTTTTAGACTCTTTAAAAGGTGGATTCTTTGATCTGAAAGGGAAAAGTGTTTGATTTTGGCACCTTTGAAAAAGTCCGCATTAATACCCAAAAAAATCCGTTTTCCCAAATATAAACCCTTTCAGCCGAGAAAATTTTACGTGAAAAGAAGGCAAAAAGGAAAGGGGTTGTCATAGTGCTTTATCCCTGAGACAGGACAGCCCAGCCCCATTCAGAAGCTAAAACCCTCGACAACAAGGGATTATTAGTTTTGCTTGTTCCCCAAAGGAGTGATCAAAAAAATGTTTAGGTCTCTAAACAGCCTCAGGTTCCCCAATTATTAAACTTGCGTTTTTAGTATGTATTTAAACAGCCAAAAAAAAAGAAAAATTACGAATAAATTTTCGAAAATAATTTGCAAACCCTGGATTGCTGTGGGGCCTATAGAGAAAAAGGGGGACCCAGTCGAGAATAGTTTGAGAATTTTTTTTAAGGGGCCAGTGAAATGAGTAGGAGCAGGATTTTAAAAAAAAAGGTTTCCTCCTGCACCCGAAAAATTTTTAAGTTTGACAAAAACCTTTTCCTTCAAGATTTGCTACTGTTGGATTGTTTAAGTGGTAATGCCCAAATTTTCCCAAATAGTTTAAAAATGTTCCGGTAAACGACCATGCAAAAAAATGAGACCCGGGGAAAAAATCATTAAAGGGGTTCTGGAAGATGTGGGGAGCATTACACAATAAAACGGCATCAGCAAATTTTTAAAATGACCTCAGGAGTTTTAAAAACGGGGTTTTTTCCACTCACCCCCTTTTTTAAGATACAAATTGAGGTTTAGGCCCTCTCAGGTCCAGTTGGGGAAAAAAAAACTTTGCCCCTGGTTTTGATTAAAACAAAACTGGAATAAAGGGAAAAAGTGGTATTTTTTTTTGTAAGGGCTGGTTGGATCCGGGGGCCACCGCAAGCGATGGGGGAAACCCCCCACGCCAGGGAACGGAATTTAAAGTAAAAACCCCGGTTTTCCAGAGCCCGCCGAAAAGCGGGATGGACTTGTGCGGGGGAAAGAACTCCCGGTCTTTCCACGGGGGGACTTGCTAGCGGTGGTACCCAAAGGACAAGCGTGGTACGGAATCGCAGGCTGGGGTTTTAGTCAGGGCAGGAAAATAGGTCAGGACAGCGAGAGGTTCGGGGGTCAGGAAACAGGAGGGAGAGGTCTGGTCCGGGTAGGGCAAACAAGGAACAAGACTTTTCTCAAAAGGGGCTGGAGGCACTAAAGATCCGGCGGGGCAGCGGAGGGGGAGCCAAATATAGGGTCAGGCCGGAAACCCACCCCTTTTTCCGGGCATGGCCCTTTAAGGAAGGAGCTGGCGGCGCGCGCCTTAGGGAACGGGAGCGCGCCCGACGGGTGTGGGGGCCCTGGAGCGGAGCGGGGTCGGGTAAGTTTTATGCCCCGCGGGACGACGCGCCCACGGCCCGGGACAGGCCCGTGCCGCCATGCCCGCGGCACACGAGAGGGGGCCGGGGAGCGAGGCGCCCGGCCCGGGGAACGGTCTGCGGCGCCGTCGTTACAGAACCCCCCCCCTTAGGCCCTCCCCCCTTTTCCCCAGCCGGAGGAAAACCTGAAAAAGTTGACGGTCCAGAATGTTGTCCCCCGGCCCCCATGACCTTTTCCTCGGGCCCGACCCCTTCCATCGATGAGAAAGTATGTTTCCCCTGGACACCTTACCCAAAGTTTCCCCCTTCCCGGGGAAATACATTAGTAGCACCGCCCCCGGGAAGGAGGAGAGCTTAGAAAAAAACGGTTAAGGACCAGGGGTTTGAGAGTGAACTAAAGGGGAGTTGGGGTCGCAGGGGGCGGGAGCGGGTTTTGGGCCCCCGGGTTTAGAGTCTGAGCCCCTAAAGGGGAACTAGTGGGGGGCCCCTATTTTAGCTTGGGTCTTAAGCTTGACATATTTGGCAGAAGCCAAATTTACCCCAGGAGAAAAAATTGGAGGGGGACTCCTATTTTTATCCCCTGAGCTTTATGGTCCCGAAGCGGGAGAAAGATAGCGGGTCGGGCCCAAAATAGTCTTTTTGTCGGGACCAGTGTTCGCAGCGGGACTTCGGATGAGAGGGCGGGGAGGGAGGGGGGGATGCGGGCCGTAACAATATAGAAAGGGGGGCCCCCGCTGATGGGAAATCTGGGATTGTGGGAAAATTTCTGCCCATGGGGTAGATCAGCCCAGTCATTCTGAGCGCCGAGAAAAGTGGGCATGGCCCCCCCGGACCGGGTTTAAACCCCTTTCCCATTGACCTTTAGTCGGGGTGTGGGGGGAAAAAAACGAGCTTAACCTGAAGCGGGAAAGAGGGCCGCAGAATTTGGAGAAAAACGGACTCCGCGGTCAAAGGCAATCTGCAGGGGCACCCCGTGTGGGCGAAAGATGTGGAAAAAAAATAGGTTGCCAGGTGGGGGCCGGGGCAGACCGTCGTGGGACAAAGTGAGCCATCTTAGAAAAACGATCGTAAAAATACCCGTTCACGGGGTTTTCAGGGATGGGGGAAAATCGGTTATAAAATCCCTGCCTTTTCGACCCGGGGGTGTAGGATGGGCAGGGGGGAAAAAGGAGCCGACTGGGTTTTGACGAGGTGTTTTTTTTCGGGAAGGTGGTACAGGCCCCACAAATTCTTTAAAGTCCTTTGCGGGTCCCGGGCCCCCGTAGAACGTGAGAAAGGGATGGGTTTTTCGGGGCCGGGGTGTCCGCCACCCGAGCAGTGCCCCCACTTCGGGTCTGTTGCGGGTGTGGGGCCCCCGTATGTCTTCCCCGGGGGGACATGCTGGAGGTCAAAGGGGCTGAGGGACAAGGGCGCCGGGGTTTTATGTGCTGGGGGGTGTTTCCTCTCCGAAACATAGAAGCGCGAGACAAACGTCCGCCCTTTACATTTTTCTCGCCGGCGGAAGTGGTTAGGAAAACAAAAACGGGGAAGAAGAGGGGCCATTAGCTTGGGTGGATTGAGTCGCGGGCCGTTGGAGGTACTGGAGGTTTTTGTGGGCAGGTAGATTTTCGTGGGGTGGAGCACCCCCCAGTAGGTAAGCCATTTTCCCGGGCTAGCTTGAGGCTAAAACTCCGGTCTCGTCGTTAGTTTCCCTTTCCCCCGGTGAGAAAGTTTTGGAAAAAAAACCCCAGGTGACCCTTCTCCCTGTTGGCCCCCCTTTTTCGTGGAACCGCACTGACCCCGCCCACGGGCGTCCATTCAAGTGCAAAGGGTTTGTAGGGTCCGGCCGTGACAGGATAGAAGGGAGGCGAAGGCAGACTTCAAACTCGGAATGCTTCCTCGGGCCCCCGGGTGGCCGCTTCGGGGGTTAGCGTTCTTTTTCGTGAGCGCCCAAAGGGTGCCCCCCGTGTGGAGAAGTGTGGGAAGAAATTTCCGGGAATAATTTCAGAAACCCCGGAAAAAGGTTGTTAGCCGAAAACCAACGGGCGGGCCATTGAGGACGGCAGACAGCTTAGCTGGGGCCATCTGCAACCCTTGGTCGAGATAAAATTTTCCCCAAGAATGGAGACTGGTCTGATGAAAAATGCACTTTTCCCAATTGGGTATAGGGGTTGCCCGGGGCGCCCCAGAACCTGGGGGACTTTAACAGGTGGGTCCCAATCAGAAGAGTATATCAAGATGTGTCCAGGTCATCGCACACGTTTTACAAGGATCCCCGAAAATGTCGTTCAGAAATTCCCGGAAGACGGTGGGGGTTGAAAGGCCAAATGGCTGACCAAGTATTCGAAGTGCCCCTCCCGGTGTTAAAAGCCCTTTCCCTCATCGCCCCCGGATGCGGATGAGATTATAGGCTCCCCCTTTGTCCAAATTTTGGGGAAGTTTTTGCACCCCCTAGGCGATCAAAGAGCTAGGAAACAATGGAGGATACGATTCTTCACCCTGTTTATTAGACCCGATAATCAATGCGGGTCGCAGGGGGGACGTCGTGGGCAGTCATAAGGTCGAGAGGGGAAGGATCTCCGTTCTTTTTCCCGGGAAAAGACATCGGTGAACCCTGGTATTCGGCGGGGAGGGCCGGCAATGGGGTTCGGGGGGGGCCCTGCGAGAGGGTAAAAACCCGGGGGAGGTGCACAGACAAGGTCGGCGTGGGGCCCCAGCGAGTGCTTCACCCCAGTCCGTCTGATAGGGAGTGGGTGTAAACCCCGGAATTCGAGAAGAAGCGCCGAAGAAGAGCGTGGCAGGACATAGAAGGGTCTTCTCCCTTTTGCAGGATCCCCCCCTGAAGAGACGGGCTTGGTGGGTGAATGTTAGTGTCGCTTTTCAGCCCCCGTGACCCAGGGATGACCAGGGGGTTTTTTTTTAAACCGGACACGGAAGACGTAGCGACAACCAAAGGGGCGAGATAAAGTTCCAGCCGAAACCGAGCCAAGAAGGGGAGGTTCCCCGGGAATTGAGACCCGCATAAATCCTGCTTGAAACGGCGGTGGGAGGAGGAATTTGCACCCAGGGAGCCCTCCCAAACCCAACCCCAGGTCGAAGTTTCCGGACGTTTTTTGGGGTTGGGGGCAATTTCGGAAGTGCTCAGGACTCCACAGTAGAGGAAAAAGGGTTTCCGACCGACATGGCCAGTTCTTGTTGAGAGTGTACCTTGTCGACTGCATGGGTCCTCAATAGGGATGGTGGGGTTGGTAGTTGTTCTGGAAACGGGGAGGGGGATCCCCCCGTGGGGGTGCTCCATTCATTCTTGCCCGGGTCCTCTCGTCTTGGCGAAGCACTCAATGCGGGTAGCCAAATGGAAAATTTAAACCCCCTGAGGAGGACGGGATGTTCTTGCGGCCGCTATCTTAATCCCACCGAGAGACCCTTTTAAAAAGGGACGCACAAGGGAGCCCGTTCCCGGTAACTCTGAGGTAGTTCGGAAAGCATGCGTAGTCTCCCCCGACGGTCTCCCTGCTAGGTGGGAGGGCAGTCTCGGGGAGGTGCCGGGCCGGTTCCCCAAAACGCTGCGGAATCCTGGAGGGGATGCAGATCCGTTGTCACAGGGCGTTCCGATCCCCCAGAGGGGGTGGCCCATGCTAGGCCTTCCCGGGAAAACGGCTGACCCCGAAAAGCCATTTTGAAGTTTGTAGGGAATGGTCGCCATTAAATTTAATGTGATCGCATGGGGGAGAAACTCGGCACTGCTTGGAGTCCCTTCAAACTTGGACGGTAGCGGTAAACGAAGCTTAGTGCCCACCTTGGGCCCGGGGGGGGGAGGCGGTGTAGTCAAGGATGAGTTGGCTGGTTCCCAGGAGTTGGTAACATGCGGTAACTGGTCCATGAGAGCCTGTTGCGCAATTTGAGTGACTGTTTCGCGACGGGGCTCTGGGCAGGTCCACATCACCAGGGGAGGCACCTTGGGGGTCCATGGCCGGATCTTACTGTAACGGCAGTGGTAGGGTCCGTGGGCCACCGCAAGGATGGTGGAAGCCCCCCGCCCGGGAACGGAATCTAAATGAACCCGGTTTTTACCCGGGGGCCCCCCGCAAAGCGGGATGGACTTGCTGCGGCGGGAATACCCGGTGTTTTTCCCGGGGATTGTACGGTGGTAGCCCAAGGGAAAAAAGGTACAATGCGAGGCTGAGGGTAGTCGGGACAGGCATAGGGGCAGGACAGGCGGGGGAGGTTGTGGTCAGGAAACAGGAGCGAGACGGTTGGGCACGGTAGAGGCCAAAACAAGGAAAAAGCGCTTTTTAAAGGCTAGGAGGCATAAAAACCGGGGCAGAGGGCTGCCCGGAGGAGGAGCCAATATATAGGGTCAGTGACCGGCAACCAGCCAATTTCCCGGACCGGCCCTTTAAAAGGGAAAAAAGATGGCGCCGCGGCGCCTTTGGGAACGGAGCACCCCCCCCGAGCCGTGTGGCGGCTGGGTCAGGAGCGGGGGGTGGGTAAGTTATCATGCACCCCGGGGGCGAGCGCGCCCACGGCCGGGGGCCGGACCGTGCCCCCATCGCCCCCGGGGACACGAGAGGGGGCCCGGGGAGCGAGGCGCCCCCAGCCGGGGAACGGTCTGCGGGGTGTTACGTTTTTTTCCCTTACTTTTTATTTATCCATCCTTTTTTCCCCCAAAGAAAACCCGCCCCATAGGGGTAAGAGGTGGGGTAGCCCCTTTATAGAAATTCCCCAATATATGTTCATGGTAGTCTCTCTGGACCGACAGTTATATTCCTACGTGGAAACCCAACTCAGGGAATAGGTCAATGCACAGTGTAAAATCTATGAGGGGTAGTATTCTTATGTTTTGGAAAATACTTCAGGAAAGTCATGAATAAAAACAGGAATCTGCTCAACCTCTGTGTTGCCCAGTGTGATAGGGAGTCATCTGTCAAAGCACTGATGTCCCCACTTAATTAATTCTCCTGACTTCCAGCCAAACACTGGGTTGTGTTTTTGAAGCCAGGGCAGCCCCAAAACCACATCAGCGGGCAGCCCCTCCATGATAAACAGAATAAATTTTTCAGTATGTATAGATCCTACCAGCATCTCGAGCTCAGGAGTACTATGTTGGAATGTGTCCCTAGCCAGCAGAGTAGAGTCAATAGCCACAACCCACAGGGAATCAGATAGAGGTCTCCAAGGTAGACCCAGACGTTTGGCAAAGGATGAGTCTACAAAATTGGAAGCTGACCCAGAATCCACAAAAGCACTCCCAGAACCAGACATAGACAAGTATGAGATTTTAACTGGGAGCAGAAACTTTTTGGATACAATAAGAAATACCTGTTCGCCTAGGTGACCTTCCTGCAAATCACCTAGGCACTGGTATTTTTCAGCCTGGTCTTCCTCTTGGAGTACTCCCGGATGATGTGTCCACCTTCACCACTGTAGAAGCATAATCCCTGGATATGACAGGAAGTTCTAGGGTCACTAGCAGATGCCACGGAAGAAGCCCCCACTTGCATTGGCTCCTCGGGGTTCATGTCAGAAACAGCCGGTGTAGAGGTGACAGTGGAGTGGACCAATGTGGAAGGAGCCTTTTCCCAATGTCTCTCCCTAAAACGTCTGTCTAGACGAACAGCTAATGCCATGACCTCATCTAAAGTACCAGGGGTAGGGTAAGCCACCAACATATCCTTCACATGGTCGATACATCCAAACCTAAACTGGCATCTAAGAGCTGGATTGTTCCACCCAGATGGAACACACCAGCGATGAAATTCGGAGCAATACTTCTCCACAGTTTTTTTTACCCTGCCTCAAGGTGGTCAGCTGAGCCTCGACCACAGCCTCACTATCAGGGTCATCAAAAAGTACGCCTAAGGTGGCAACGAACCTGTCCACGGAAGACAGTTCTGGTGAATCAGGTGGTCAAGAAATTGTCCACTCCTGGGGGGACCGTGAAGTAGGGACATAACAATTCCCACAATCTGCTCCTCATTGCCCGAAGTATGTGGGCAGAGCCTAGAATACAGGCGATATCCTTCCCTAAATGCCAAAAAGGTCCTACTGTTACCTGAGAACCTATCAGGCAACTGAATAGGGGGTTCCACAGGGGAAGCAGGTAATGCAGGAACATTCTGACTTGGCGAAGTCTCCTGCTGTGTACCCTCAGCACCAGATCCTGGACTAGCTGGGTAAGCCCCTGCATCTGCTCTACCAGAGCTGTCATGGGGTTCATAGCGAGTGGAGAGCAGTGAAGGTTTCGGCCTGTGATAATGTCACATCAAGGGAGGTACAGTGAGCCCTATCTGGAACCCAGCCCACTGTCCCTGCCTACTTGACTGAATAGTCAGACAGTCCGGATCAGTAACAAATCAGAACCAACAAGAGAAACCAGTAAACATAGCAGGGTTCAAAATATAATCGGGAGCGAGGTGCAAAATCAGAGGACAAGCCGTGGTCAGTAAAGAAGCGGAGGTCTGGTACACGTATGGAGCAAGCAAGATATAACACACAGGTAAACAAAGACAGCCAGGAAAAACACAGGCACAGCACATGGTTTTAAATGTGGTTCTCGGATACCATCCCTGTAGCTGATTGGAGCGGCCTCCCATTGGCTGCTGTGAAACGTCCTCTGTCCAGAGTGGTTGAGCCTCTGTCACTTACACAGCTTCCATCAGAATGTCTCTCAGGGTGGGGTCGCAAATCAGCTGCTGCAGACTGTTGCTCCCTGCAGGCTGAATGTTGCCTAGCCCTGACAGTTTATTCTGATTTCAAGTCAGATAGTGAAAAAAACATGCATATGTGTCTTTTTATATAGTGTATATGTATTTATTTATATATATATATATATAATATATATATATATATATATATATATATATATATATATATATATATATATATATATATATATATATATATATGTGATGTGGCAGTAGTGTCTTTGTGGCAAATTAGATGCAGATTAGTTTTAATTTGGAAAATTTTGATTCTTTGTGAATGTGTCAGAAATGGTTGGTTCTCGAAAGTTAAAACCTGGTCTAAAAGCTTCCAAGGTACCTGCTTTACCTGTGTGCCAAATTTGGTGCAGAATTGTCATTTAACCATGCATAAACAAACAGCAATCCTAGAGCATCATGATTTTTTTCTTTTGAATGATAAGCTACAACCTGGTTTACAACCTTCCAAAGCTGTGTTCTTTTCATGGCGAATTACGTTTTTTTGCAAATATGTTGAGAACTTTAGGTCCTAGAGATCTTAAAACTGATCTAAAACCCTCCAATGTGCCTAATTTACCTACATGGCTAATGTAATGCAGATTGGTCAAGAAGTTTGACTGTGCTATGTTCATGACAAAATCTGTTTGTTTTTTTTGCGAATATGTCAGAAATAAAAGTTCCCAGAAACCTTGTCTAAAACCTTCCAAAGCACCCAATTTACTTATGTGCCAAATTAAGTGCAGATCGATTTAATTGTTTGGCCATGCTCTATTCACAGCAAATTACTTTTGTTTGTAAATATGACTAGAATTGTGGGTCTTAGACAAGATGCTCCAAAACTTCAAAAGCATCCGATTTACCCATGTGCCAAATTTGGTTTAGATTGGTTTAATCGTTTGGCTGTCCAAAGATAACAGACATCAAATAACAGACAACCATTTTTATATACAGTGGATTGCAAAAGTAGTCATGTCCCTTGAACTGTTCCTCATCTTGAATTGTTACAACTACAAACTTAAATGCATTTTATTGATATTTTAAGTGATAGCAACACAAAGTAGTAAGTATTTGTAAAGTGTAAAGAAAATGTGTTTTTCCAAATATTTGCAAATTAAAAAACTGAAAAGTTTGGCGTGTATATGTTTTCAGCCTTCTGTACTCTGATACCTCTTAATAAAATACAGTGTGACCAATTGCCTTCAGAAGTCACTTAATTAGTAAATAGTGTACTTTACATCTGTATGTCATTTATTTTCAGTAAAACTACAGCTTTTTCATGAAGGCCTCAGAAGTTTGTTATAGACCATTAGTGAACAAACAACATCATGAAAACCAAGGATCACACCAGAAAGCTCAGAGATAAAGTTGAGGCAAAGTGCCTCTTCCCCTACCATTGTGTTATGCAGCCTTATGCCAACACAAAATACAGAATGGCATGATGTAATAGGAGTAATATTATGTCAGGCTTAGAGGTCTTCATTAGGTTCCCAGATGCCATGACAATTGAATGGCACCACAATTTTGTTACAGGGGGAGATCAGTGGACAGAAGGGGGAATGGGGATTAGTGATCCCATTTCTAACAGTTAAGATGTCATGGTCATGTTTACTATGGCAGTTTAATGGTTAAATGGTTAGTGTAAACTGTAAGTATTAGAAGACGCCTGTCCGGTATGTAGTGAACTTATTCCACAATGCAAGCCCGCTCCACAACGTAATGGCACCATACCATAAATGTACGGCATGAGGAAATAAATAATAGGAGTTTCCCTGCAGGCATTTGGTTGTCATTCCATGAGGGCTATTACTGAGGAATAAAGCATTTTTAAAATAATTTTCTAAGGCCCTTCAAAGGGACAATTTGAAATTAATCAAATGGAGATGAAGAAGAGGAGCTGATGCAGGCTCTTTCACGTGCTCTGCTCCTCCTCTCATTAGAGCAACTGGTCATGGTTAGGCTAAGTAATTGTAACGCTCACCTACCCTGCTGCAATCTCTGCTCATTGCAGTTCCACGGCTTTATTGAAACGCTCTATTGCTGGGTCTCTGTGACCTATCGATATCCATTGCAGTGAGATGCAAGTGCCACCATAGGGACCCCTGTAAATTGTGCTACTGATTGAGTTTCATTTGGGTATTAAGCATTCAATCGATAAATTCCTTT
This sequence comes from Phyllomedusa bahiana, assembly GCA_025379985.1. NCBI lineage: Eukaryota > Metazoa > Chordata > Amphibia > Anura > Hylidae > Phyllomedusa > Phyllomedusa bahiana. The sequence continues at coordinate 12,716 of JAODAL010041087.1, forward strand.
GGCTTTTGATAGAGATTTCCATTTCTTGGTCCTAACCCCTTAGCACCACAGCCAGTTTTCACAAACCTGACAGAGCCCCATGTGTCAATTTATATGGGAATAACTTTTTGAAACGTTTACCAATCCATATTATTCAGAGAATGTTTGCTTGTGACACATTGTGCTTTACGTCAGTAAGAAATTTAGGTTCATATAATCCTTTTTTATTTGTGAAAAATATAAAAATATAGTTAAATGTTTTTAAAAATTGCCATTTTCAAAGTTCAAAAATTTCTGTGTCTAAGACAGATAGTTACTCCACACAAAATAGTTTATAACTAGCATCTACCATATGTCTACTGTAGGTTGGCACCATTTTTTAAATGTCATTTTATTTTTGTAGAATATTAGGGGGTTAAGAAGTTTAGTAGAAATTTGTAACATTTGCAACTTTTTTTTAAGAGATTAGTCCACTTCATGCTTTGAGGGGCCTGTATGTTACATACCCCCATTAATGACTGTAACAAACTACATCCTTTGAAGTATTCAAAACAGTGTTAAAGACGTTTTTCAACCCATCAGATGTCTCACAGAAATTAAAGCAAAGTGGAGGTGCCATTTAAAAATTTAACTTTTTCTGCAGATTTTTAAATTGTTATCCATTATTCACTGGGACATGGTAAATGGAAACATGACAGTGCAACTCAACATCGATTCCCCTAATTCTGCCATTTTTAGAGATATCCCATGTGTGGCCCTACTGCACTATTTGGCTCAAACACAAGCTCAGAATAGGAAATGCACCTACTGGACTTTGGGACCTTGTTAATACATTATGCAGTAATAGGATAAGGCAAGACAATGTCACTAAGGTCCAGGTCTGTATAAAGAATATGCATTAAGTTCAAATTAACTTCTGTTATATTAACCATTATTTTATTCTATAATTTATAAATATGTATGGTTTTACTGAACTTAAATCATTAACAGATCAGCAAAACCTGCAGGTGCCTGTAAATGAGTAGTTAAATGACTTTCTACCTTTACCACAGCAAACAGGAAACCCACCAATGTTTGGGCGGAGTGATGTACTAACATGACTTGATATCATATAAAAATCGTATTGTGGTTGTGGAGTAGAACAAACACAAGATTCTCAAAATGCTGTCAAGCTACCCTCAGAAAACAAAATGTAGATACAAAACAGCTCATAAAAAATGTTCACTAGGCACCTGTGGGTGAGTGCTAAGGTTGGCAACAGGACTTTTTATTTTAAAAAAACTATATTTATTTGGATTTTTTATTAAGTGGGGACAAGATTGGCAGCAGCACTTTGGAGGCTGAGATTAAAGGCAGCAACAGTGGTGGGATGGGAGATCAGCTGTGGCATTGCCGGAGGGAGATTGACAGTGGCAGCAACAGTGGCAGCAACTGTCTTTCTGCTCAGATCAGCCATAAAAACTGCAGCAGTGGGGAAGTTAGATTACCACCTTAAACCAGCACCAAACCAATTGATGCTTTTGTGTCTATAGAAGCAGCAGAGTAGGTGTTCAGTGCAAAGTTGAAAGCACAGCTTTTCCCTCACCTCAGCAATGAACTGTACATTGAGTGCACTGAAGAAAACCATTAAACCTGGTCTGCTTCTGGTGGTAACCCAGCTCTTTCTGGTACCCATGGTGCATTGAGTATTGGGGTAATAGTGAGAGGGGGTTAGTGCAAGCCCTGGAGTGATAAATCCACCACTGACGATAGTAACACTGGAATATAATGGTAGAACAAAACACACAAGACAAGACAAAAAGAACACTTTATTTAAATAAACACAGATACAATCCCTTATTGACCATTTTATTAAAGAAATAGATTCACTGTTGGTGCAATACAGTCCAATGGATCCAACATAGCCCAAAGGGGAGATCTGTAAAAATAAAAACACTGCAACAAACGTGAGAGTACTAAATTCCATAACCTGCAACCTGTCACGGATGTTGGTAGTGGATCCACTTGACCACCGCAAGCGATGGTTTAAGCCGTACCCGGGAGCGTAGTCTAAGTAGAACCCGGTTTTCACCAGAGCCCGCCGCAAAGCGGGATGGACTTGCTGCGGTGGGAAACTACCAAGTCACTTCCAGTGGCGTGACTTGCATGCGGTGGCAGCCAAGGCAGTGCGTGGTACAAAATTGTGAGACGTAGGCGTAGTTGGGGACAGACAGGAGGTCAGGGCAGGAGGCAGAGGTTCGTAGTCGAGGAACGGGTGCGTAACGGTTCGGTACACGGTAAACAGGACTCGATGCAAGAAACGCTTTCTCTAAAGGCTGTAGGGCACTAAAGATCCGGCGGGGGCGTACCAGAAGGAAGGAAGTTATATAGGGTCAGCGACCAGCCTTACCCCATACTAGGTGCGCTGGCCCTTTAAATCTAAAAGAGCCGGCGTGCGCGCGCCTAGGGCGCGGGGACACGCGCACCGGCTGGCAGGGAAGTCGAGGGGACGCGGGAGCGAGGTCAGGTAAAGGACGCCGAGCGCAGGCAGGGACACGGGCCGCGGCGCTACAGTTCCCGGACGCCGGAGGGGCCGCAGCGGCACGAGTGCGCCCGCAGCCCGGGCGGGGGGCTGCGGACCCACTCGTGACACAACCCCTGAAGGTCATAGCTGTGGCTATAATCCCTGAGGGATAAGCCACAGTTACAACACAATCTCCAGGGAATCGGACCTCGCTTTCCCCTCCCCCAGAGATTGTGCCGGTAAGAGGCACTGAAGAGGATCTAGGGTATTCCGCTCCACAGAAATCACCATCTGATAAGTTTGGAAGTTGATGGCGGTGGAGGTTATCGAGTGACAGCTGAGGGTGGAGGAGGGTAATAGCTGGGGATATGGGGTTATAGTGTGATATGTGGAGGTTAAAGGATGATAGGTGAGTGCGGGTATTTTGCATTGACACTAGGCTGCACAATACAAATGTGGGGGGGGAGTAGAGGCAGGAGAGGGGTTAAAGGTCACGTCTTATAGGCACAATCGCACATCTTATAGGCACCCTAACCGGGCACTTCCAAGTACCACTGGTGCATTTGTTACTGTGGTACTAGTGAGAGAGGGTTAGTGCCAGTCTTAGGATAACAGAAAATACTGTTAAATGACACCAAGCCCCAGTGATAATAATGAAGAGTTGTCTGTCAGAAACTTCATTATTAACACTGGAATAAAATGGTAAAAGAAAAAAGAAAGAACCCTTTATTAATAATAATAATAATAATAATAATAATAATAATAATAATAATCTTTATTTATATAGCGCCAACATATTCCACAGCACTTTACAATATAGAGGGTATAATTACATACAAAAGACAGACATAACACAGTGAGAGCTACTTACAGATGAGACACAAGGTGTGAGGGCGCTGCTCGCAAGAGCTTACAATCTAAGAGGGTGCCTGGGGGAAACAAAGGGGGAGAAATGCTAAATTTACAATGGTCCAGCCATATTTTATAAATATGGGGAGGTTTACATAAAAATTGGGTGAACCTGCCACCATGACAGTACATCTATATACAGATAAGTGCCTGTGAGTGCCCTAGTGTAGGGAGTGACAGAAATGTGTGTGATAGGTGTGGGTTAGCAATTAGGGATCATGGTATGCCTGCCTGAGAAGATGTATTTTCAGGACTCTGTGAAGGCTGGGATTGTGCCTGATGGTACGTGGTAGCATGTTCCAGAGAACCGGTGCAGCACGTGCAAAATCTTGAAGACGGGCATGTGCGGTTCGGATGATTGTGGTCTGTAGTTTGATGTCCCTAGCTGAGCGGAGAGAGCGGGCAGGGTGGTAGACAGAGATGAGGGTGGAGATGTATAGGGGTGCAGCACTGTGGAGAGCTTTATGGGTGAAAGTAATTAGTTTATGCTGTATTCTGTACTGAATGGGCAACCAGTGCAGTGACTGACACAGGGTAGAGGCATCGGTATAGCGGCTGGAAAGAAAGACAAGCCTGGCTGCTGCATTCAGGACAGATTGTAGAGGGGAGACTTTACAGAGAGGGAGACCGATAAGCAGGGAGTTACAGTAATCAAGACGAGAAAGGATAAGAGCGACAATGAGGGTTTGAGTTGTTTCCACAGTGAGAAAAGGACGGATTCTGGAGATGTTCTTTAGTTGCAGGTGACAGGAGAGGGCAAGGGATTGGATATAGGGGGTGAAGGACAGATCAGAGTCTAGTATAACCCCCAGACAGCGGGCCTGCTGCCTAGGTGTTATGGTGATGCCACACACTGAGAGAGAAATAGCAGATGGGGGTTGGTTAGTAGATGGGGGAAAAACAAGAAGTTTTAGTGAGGTTTAGTTGGAGATAGAGAGAGGACATGATGTCAGAGACAGCGGACAGACAGTCACTGGTGTTCTGTAGCAGGGCGGGAGTGAGGTCTCGGGAAGAGGTGTATAATTGAGTGTCATCAGCGTAGAGATGGTACTGGAAGCCAAATCTACTGATGGTTTGGCCAATGGGGGCTGTATAGATTGAGAAGAGGAGTGGACCAAGAACCGACCCCTGAGGGACCCCAACAGCAAGAGGGATAGGAGAAGAAGTAGAACCTGCAAATGAGATACTGAAGGAGCGGTCAGGGAGGTAGGAAGAGAACCAAGCAAGAGCGGTGTCCTGGAGGCCAATGGTGCTGAGCATGCTGAGGAGAAGATGGTGATCAACAGTGTCAAATTCTGCAGAGAGATCCAGAAGAACCAACAACAAGTAGTTACCCTGAGATTTAGCAGTGTGGAGGTCATTAGAGACTTTAACTAGAGCAGTTTCCGTGGAGTGCCGAGTGCGGAAACCTGATTGTAGAGGATCTAGAAGAGAGTTAGCAGAAAGATAGCGGATTAGGTGAGCATAGACCAAGCATTCCAGGAGTTTAGAGATGAAGGGTAGGTTAGAGACTGGGCACAAGATGGGTCCAGAGTGGGCATTTTAAGTAAAGGGGTCATAACATCGTGTTTAAAGGAGGATGGAAAGATCCCAGTGGAAAGAGAGAGGTTACAGATTGTAGTGAGGTGAGAGATGACAGCTGGAGAAATAGACTGGAGAAGGTGGGGGGGTATGGGGTTGCTAGAGCAGGTGGTAGGGCGCGCAGACAGGAGAAGCCTGGACACTTCTTCTTCTGTTGTTGGGTCAAGAGCTGAAAGCAGACTAGAGGACGTGCGGGGAGGGATAGGATGTGTCCTGCTTGGGGTTTGTGATGAGATGTTAAAATAAATGCTACCAAGTAGTATCCATTGTTGACCATATTATTAAAGAAATATATGCAACACTGGGCTAACATGGTCCAATGTGTCTGACAAAGTCCAATGGATCTGATATAGTGCAAAGTGGAAACTTATAAAAACACAAAACCACCAACTAGCATTCAGCTAATAGCTATTCAAAGTGTTTGGGGAGTGTTTCAGGGAGTGTAAGCAATGAAAATGCTTAGGGCAGCATAATTTCTAAATACAGTCCTGTACCAGCAATTATATGAGAAATGGATAGCTGGCCACAACTTTCTCAAGCATTGTTTGCAATAAATTCGGCCTATGGAAATCAACCAGGCTTAAGGACAGGTTTTGATCAAAAATGTATTTTAATATACGTTTTGTTTTATTATATGTTTCAATACAATTGGTGTGATTTCTCAAAATGATCAACCATTTTTTCTAGAACAGTTTTGATAAATGACACCTAATTAATTCATTATACCATTAAAAGGTAAATTCAATATAAGCCCAAATTCAGACACAAGTCTTCTCTCCTGACATGCCTGTTTTCATAACCTAATGTATGTCCAATAAAATAACAAACCTGCTGTTTCCTAGAACTTTGTATTGTAGCATTCCTCTGGCATTCCTCCTAGATGTAAGAGGTATTAATGGTGCAATGTAAAGGCCAAGTAAGCCACAACATTGCAGCATTTCATGGTGTATGTGATCAAAGGCATCAATCTATAACCTAACTGTTAAGGGTCTTAGTATATAAACCTAGATTGATAAAATCTTAAAGGGGAATTCCCATCACCTTGATTAGCTACAACCAGAGGTGTTTGTGAGTGTCAATCTACCTTCTCCCCGATGGATACCTACCAACAGAGATCTAATGTCTATGGCCTTCTTTAAGGCTCGTTCATACAATAAATTTTAATGAAGAATTCAATACGGGTTCATTTGAATAACCAGTTTGCTCTGTAATTCACACAGTGAATTACAGTGCAGACTTCCCCTAACAAGGATACAAAATCTGTGGTGTAGAACAAAAAGGAATGAACATGTTTATTCTTTTGAGCAGATCCTCATTGGATCCTACTAGGGGGATGATGAGGGACACGGTTTGGCCCCAGACTTAGCACCCTGTCATATCTAAGAGATCACCAAACTGCCCACCTTCTTATGTCTTATGATTAAATGGCAAATCTGCTAATTGTCCTTCTCTGTACAGCCAAACTAATAAGTAAGTCACAACAAATAGAAGGCAATAGCCTATTGTGTCTGCCTTGTTGGCCAGTGCAGTGTGAAGACTGCAATATTTCAATATTTTATATATAAAGATAAAATATTTTTAAAAGCATTCCACCAAAATGCTAAAAAAAATCAGATTTTAAATAATATGATTTTCTGTTGTTACATTTCCTTTAATCAATAACCACCATTATTAAATGTATATTCCTATCTCAGAAATTTATAGCATATGTATATGTTGGACCTATAGTGTCTGGCTGCACATGAGTGGCTGTGTTCATTTTTATGGTAGTTCTATGTCAAGCAAGTAGTCAGTTGTACTTGGTACCACTTTAAAATGTATTTTTTGTATTATTGTAATGCCATATGAAACAAGTTATAACTAATACTAGTCTATTTAGACAGTTTTCTATAGCTATCAAACACTTTTATGCAAAGGTTAGTCTATAACCGTTAATTGTGCAAGCTCTGATCTAGTCACTGTAGTTCTATCACTGGACCATAGGTGGTGCTCTTTGCTACTATTAAAAATGCATCCTGTTTTATATCTTCCAGGTGTGACACATAAATAGTTTTAACACTCGCCCCCACCCTCACACAACACATGCGATAAAGAGCGGAAACCACATAACTCAACAACAAAAAAACACGTAACCTGCCTTGGTTAAAAATATTTTCCATGTGCCTGAGATATAGGTCAGCAGCTAGATGGTAACCACATTATGCAGCATGTATATTGCAGTTAGTTTGACAGCTGGAAAAAACACATACATTGATTTAGTTATGATAAATGAGGGTGAGAAATGAGTCAAATGATTTTGTTAAACTTACTTTTGTTAAATTTACTGTTTGGTTACCAATAATCGCAAATAATCCTTAGAATCTGAAGAGTTAGGGTGACATGTATATTCGAAGCTGCGCCAGAAGTCTGGCGTCTTTTCCGCCCAAATTCTGGTGAAGCCTTGTTCTCTATATTTATAATCAGGCATACTCCAGTATATGGTGCATTACAAAGTGCCTGCGTCACTTTGTAATGCGCCTGAGATTGGGGGAAGTGGGGGGTGCTGGAGGCATATTGCACTAAACCCATATGAATCTGCACATTTATGTGTTTAGTACGGCAAATCCAGGTGCATTACTGCTGGAAAAGGTAGAACACTTTAAAAGTGGTTTACCTGAGCCAGAATTGTCACTTAGTAGCTAGAAAGTGCTAAATCTGAGCCGCAGAGGAATAGATTCAGGTACATTCTACGCTACAAATGCGCACAAAAAATGGTGCCTGGGCCCCAAAAATCATAGATGTCGCCCGATGTGAAATAAGAGTTTCTATTGGAGGTATATATCAAGTGTCCTCAATGGTATACAGTTGCCAAGGCAAGTCCTGATGATATTATTGTCTATATCTCCTCCTGTTCTTCCTCTAGACCAATGGTAATGTTGACAGCCACCCCAGCACATTCAGTGCAAATTGGCTGCTGAGTGGCTATTAGCAGTAGGAAGATAGGAAAGTGGTTCCGATGTCTCTGGAAGATCCAGTTTGTCCTCATATGGACAACAATGTCACTGGAGCTTCCCTAAGTATCTGTTTGACAAATGCCTATAACAGATGCCATACAGTGGCTTACATCACTCATAGGCTAATATGCTGTATGCATTTTTTTGGATCCTGTTGGATTGAATAGTGCATTTCCATCTTCTTTTTTTGTAATAGTATACTTACTGTAGGTGTGCTAGACAGACAGAGGTCTGAAAGACAACTTTTAGCCTATATCTGGAAGTGGAAGCCTACAGACATGTTCACCGTGTACATGGAGGGGAGGGGGACTTCCTTAAATAAACACTAAGGGCAACATGTAAGGAAGGAAGGAAGGAAGTTATATAGGGTCAGCGACCAGCCTTACCCAATAATAGGCGCGCTGACTCTTTAAATCTAAGAGAGTCTAAGTAGAACCCGGTTTTCACCAGAGCCCGCCGCAAAGCGGGATGGACTTGCTGCGGTGGGAAACTACCAGGTCACTTCCACTGGCGTGACTTGCTTGCGGTGGCAGTGGCAGTGCGTGGTACAAAATCGTGAGACGTAGGCGTAGTTGGGGACAGACAGGAGGTTAGGGCAGGCGGCAGAGGTTCGTAGTCGAGGAACGGGTGCGTAACGGTTCGGTACACGGTAAACAGGACTCGATGCAATACACGCTTTCTCTAAAGGCTGTAGGGCACTAAAGATCCGGCGTTGGCTTACATGAAGGAAGGAAGTTATATAGGGTCAGCGACCAGCCTTACCCCATAATAGGCGCGCTGCCCCTTTAAATCTAAGAGAGCCGACGCGCGAGCGCCTAAGGCGTGGGGACGCGCGCAGCGGCTGGTAGGGACGTCGTGGGGACGCGGGAGCGAAGTCAGGTAAGGGACGCAGAGCGCAGGCAGGGACACGGGCCGCGGCGCTACAGTTCCCGGACGCCGGAGGGGCCGCAGCGGCACGAGTGCGTCCGCAGCCCGGGCGGGGGGCTGCGGACCCACTCATGACACAACCCCTGAAGGTCATAGCTGTGGCTATAATCCCTGAGGGATAAACCACAGTTACAACACAATCTCCAGGGAATCGGACCTCGCTTTCCCCTCCCCCAGAGATTGTGCCTGTAAGAGGCACTGAAGAGGAGCTAGGGTATCCCGCTCCACAGAAATCACCATCTGTTAAGTTTGGAAGTTGATGGGGGTGGAGGTTATCGAGTGACAGCTGAGGGTGGAGGAGGGTAATAGCTGTGGATATGGGGTTATAGTGTGACATGTGGAGGTTAAAGGATGATAGGTGAGTGCGGGTATTTTGCGTTGGCACTAGGCTGCACAATACAAATGTGGGGGGGGGGGGAGTAGAGGCAGGAGAGGGGTTAAAGGCCACCTCTTATAGGCACAATCGCACATCTTATAGGCACCCTAACCGGGCACTTCTAAGTACCTCTGGTGCATTTGTTACTGTGGTACTAGTGAGAGAGGGTTAGTGCCAGTCTTAGGATAACAGAAAATAACTGTTAAATGACACCAAGCCCCAGTGATAATAATGAAGAGTTGTCTGTCAGAAACTTCATTATTAACACTGGAATAAAATGGTAAAAGAAAAAAGAAAGAACCCTTTATTAAAATAAATGCTACCAAGTAGTATCCATTGTTGACCATTTTATTAAAGAAATATATGCAACACTGGGCTAACATGGTCCAATGTTTTTGACAAAGTCCAATGGATCTGATATAGTGCAAAGTGGAAACTTATAAAAACACAAAACCACCAACTAGAATTCAGCTAATAGCTATTCAATGTGTTTGAGCAAGTTCATGGAGTGTAAGCAATGAAAATGCTTAGGGTGCATTTTGTAATGCGTCACTTTGTAATGTGCCTGAGATTGGGGGGGGGGGGGTGCTGGAGGCATATCGCACTAAACCCATATGAATCTGCACATTTATGTGTTTAGGACGGCAAATCCAGGGGCATTACTGCTGGAAAAGGTAGAACACTTTAAAAGTGGTTTACCTGAGCCAGAATTGTCACTTAGTAGCTAGAAAGTGCTAAATCTAAGCCGCAGAGGAATAGATTCAGGTACATTCTACACTACAAATGCGCACAAAAAAAATGGTGCCTGGGCCACCAAAAATAAATACATGTCGCCCTTTTGTGAAATAAAGTTTCTATTGGGGGTTTATATATCAAGTGTCCTCAATGGTATACAGTTGCCAAGGCAAGTCCTGATGAAAATTTTTTCTATATCTCCTCCTGTTCTTCTCTAAACCAAGGGTTTGTTGACAGCCACCCCGCACTTTTCAGTGCAAAATGGCTGCTGAGTGCTATTAGCAGTAGGAAAGAGGAAAGTGGTTCCGATGTCTCTGGAAGATCCAGTTTGTCCTCATATGGACAACAATGTCACTGGAGCTTCCCTAAGTATCTGTTAGACAAATGCCTATAACAGATGCCATACAGTGGCTTACATCACTCATAGGCTAATATTCTGTATGCATTTTATTGGATCCTGTTGGATTGAATAGTGCATTTCCATCTTCTTTTTTTGTAATAATATACTTACTGTAGGTGTGCTAGACAGACAGAGGTCTGAAAGACAAATTTTAGCCTATATCTGGAAGTGGAAGCCTACAGACATGTTCACCGTGTACATGGAGGGGAGGGGGACTTCCTTAAATAAACACTAAGGGCAACATGTAAGTACGGAGCTGCGCTACAAGTCTAAATCTATGATCCGTAGTAGAACAGGATCATAGATTCAGTGCGCCTGATTTTAAATATAGCAAACAGGGCTGCACCAGTTTTTGGGCTGAAAAGATGCCAGTTTACAGGCATAGCCCCATACATACATGTCGCCCTAAATTTATTAAATAAACTCAATGTGAACCCAACCTTGGGAATAGATTCAAAAATCATTTGAATTCCAATCAGAACATATTATATGAAGTAGATTTGTTGCAAAAATTTCTGCGTTTTAATATCCATTTAATTTATCTTTCCCTAGCTAGTTTCAAATTGTGCAAAGTTACAGTAATTCTCTGCAGAGCTCCTTGATTGCTGGGGAAGATCCTCTATTAATCTAGTAGATCTGCCATATAGATGCAGATCTACAATTACAATTTAGATTAACATAATGGTGCTTTATCACAAAAGGGTGTTTTCACACAGTGCATTTTTAGGTGCATTTTTTATGTGTTTTTTTGTGCAAAAAGACGCATCAAAAAAACATAAAAAAAGAGAGACTTTCCAGACAAATCTCCTGAGTCCCGTGAATGGCACATTAATAGCGCAAGCTCAGAAGCTGTGTCTGGACAATGCGCAGCAGAAACCAGATAAAATGTACAGCTGGAGTCCTGATACAATGGCTGCCACAGTCTGGAGTGGCATCTAGGTGGGTCACTAGGTCTGTTGTTATCCCCTGACAATTTAGTTTCCCCTATTGATGAAGACTGTGGAAACTATAAGGCAAGAACTAATCTGTCTTAAAGGAAAATTTCATTCCAGATCCAATAGTTACCATCAGACTGGATCCAGATATTTTATATCACTACATAAGTATTATTATTATTTAGTACTAAATAGTTATCTAAACCTTTCTTGAAACCTTTAATTGTTCCTGCTGTGACCAGCTCCTCAGGCAAGCTATACCACAGATTTATAGTTCTCATTGTGAAGAAAGCTTTTCTCCTCTGGAGATTGAATGTTTTTTTTTATCCAGACAAAGGAAATGTCTTGTCTTTTGAGGGAGTTTTACATGAAATAGCTTTTCCCCATAATTTTGTTAGGGGCCATTTATATACTTATATAAATTAATCATGTCTACCAGAGCCGTCTTTTCTCAGACTAAATAAGTTTAATTTTTAAATCTCTCCTCATAACTAAGATGCTCCAGTCCCCTTAGTTTGGTTGTTCGTCTTTGCACTTTCTCTAGTTCCATTACATCCTTTCTATAAACTGGAGCCAAGAACTTAACAGCATATTCCAGGTGAGGCCGTATCAATGCATTATATAATGATAATATTATATCTGTCCTGCGAGTCCATGCCTCTTTTAATACATGTCAATATCCTGCTGGCCTTAGAGGCAGTTGATTGACATGGCATGCTGTTCTGCAGTCTATGATCTACAAGTATGCCCAAATCCTTCTCAACAAGTGATACTCCCAGTTTTTTTTACCCTCCAGGACAAATAATGCCTGCACATTATTCGTACCCACATACAGAACTTTTTATTTATTTACATTGAACGTCATTTGTTCAAACACTCTTTGTGACCAGGTCTGCTTGCAATTTATGGACATCTTTCATAAATTGTGCTACACTATATAGCTTGTTGTCATCTGCAAAAATGGAAACAGTGTTATTAATACCCTCCCCTATGTCATTAATAAATTGATCGAATAAAAGAGGACCCAGTATTGAGCCTTTGGGTCACCAGTTTTAACCGGGGACCACTCAGAGTAGGAGTCATTTACCACCACTGTGTACCATCTGATTTTTAATCCAGTTACACACTGTTATCTCTGATCCTATAAACGCTTACAAGGGACAGTGTGAGATGCCTTTGCAAGGTCTAAATACACAATATTCACAGTTGCCCCGCTATCAATATTTCTACTCACCTCTTCACAAAAACAGATCAGGGTGGTCTTACAACTTCTGTCCTTAGTAAAACCATACTGGCAATCACTTATAATGTTATGTTCAGCCACAGAATCCTGTATATAGTCCCTTATGAATCCCTCAAACAGTTTTCCCAAAATAGATGTTAAATTTATTGGTCTATAATTACCTGGGCAAGACCTAAAGCCCTTTTTGAACATGGGAACCACATTTGTCTTCTACCAGTCTCCTGACACTGTACCAATCACCAAATATCATGCACAGGGGCTTAGAAATAACTGATCTGAGCTCTTTAAGATTTCTTGGGTGTAAGTCAAGCAGAGGAAAACTTTTGTTCTTACAAAACTTTTTATTATACGACTAATACATTTTGTTTACACAAAAATGAGAAAGCCCACTTAAAGCAAAAGTGACTTTTTATAGGAGGATAAAAAAGTGTGTTTTATGTGTGAAAAAGACTGCAAATTTTACCCATGCATTCACCTAATCTCTGCGCTTTGTATATATAGTCAGCTCACCCATATAGTTACATATCTACAACTTCTAAACCTATATATCACTATGCAGTTTTTCCATTAAAATGTTTTAATGTTAATGAGCCACTGAAAGCATGTATGAGGAAACTGATACATTTGTAACTAAAACACTTAAAACTATATACATTCTACAGGATTAGTTTTAGTTACTTTAATTTAATTATTTAGGTTTTTTTGTTTTTAGAAATAAAATCATGAAAACAATTTATCCCTTCTAAAAATATCATGAAATCTTTGCAAAGGTTGGAAGAAAGCAATTTCTATTGAATACGAGGATCAAAATACACTGGTGCAATGCAGGTTTACGATTCAAATGTCCTGTAGAAAAAAAGACATATGTTAATTACACAAAAAAAAAATTAGCTAAACTCTATCTTAAAATACCCTTTTTAAAAAGTCCCATTTGCTGTGTTAATTAAATTAGTATTTCAATTATCCATATTTTGGAGTAATGAGTGTGATTGCCCAGAGTGGCACTTTGCTCCGCTAACAGCCTTAAAAAGACTGTTGTCCTCATGCACATGGAACCAGGCCTATAAACCAGTGCAAGGAGTACTTTTTCATTTTGCATTTGGGTCAATGGCAATTTACACTCAAATCTAAGTGATTTGACTCTGGGCGGGTTAAACTGCATTGTGATGAAAAGTGCTTAAAACCTTAGCTGGCACTCAACCCAATCTATGGTTAGGGTATTTCTTTAAGATTTCTTTTTTTCCACCAAAATTCAGTTTGGGCTCATCAAATTGATTAAATTCAGATACAACCTAATCTGTAACTCAATTCCTAACTTGTCTCTTGTGGTAACTGGGTGTGACGCTGCACTAGTACCGCCACCAGACTAAGAGCACTAATAAAAAGTAAGTTAAGGCAGGGTTTACACGGCTTATTCCTGGCGTAATTGTGGGACGTATTTCGCCCGTAATTACGCCGTGTGCCCCGGAGCGGGGCCAGCATCCCGCTGGCCCCATAGACATTCGTTATTCTCGGCGCGTATACTCCATGAATTAATTGACATGTCACTTCTCTCCCCACTCGACGTATTGTGCGAGCAGGGAGAGGAGACTGTGGATTACCGTAATGAATGGGACGTAATTCGCCCATATTTGAGCAAAGTACGGCGTGAATTACGGGCTGAAATACGTCCCAGTCATTGCCGAGTGAACATAGCCTAACCCATAAAAACCTGAGGGCGAGGGTAGAGTTAGAATTTTTTATTTTAATTTGGGACATTCTGAACCCAAATTTTTTCTCAAGTTCACAAGACCAAACCAAACAGGGACCTGTTTGAGCAACACTAGCAAGGAGGCTTATGTTTTTTTTTTTTTTTAAATAAGGAGTCACACAGCTGCTGTGTCCAATTCAATAGGCTCCACATCTATTAAGTATCATGGCCCAATACAAAAATAATAATTTGTGCATAACCCTTAATCTGAGTGGAAGACCTTTATGACATGTGCACACGTGTTCAGTTACATGTAGTAAATATGATTTAATAACAATGAATCAATATAGACCGGTAAACAAGCATATATTTGCCATTTGTGCTGTTTTGCGGAAAAAATTATTAAATTTTTTATCATATTGACTTCAATTTGGGAAATGTAACCATAATAATAATAACAGTGTAAACAACAATTTACCTGCATTTATATTCTACTATTGTGAAACATTTTCTCTCCATAGAAATAGCTCGAGGAATATTTTCCAAAAACTATTTGAACTAAAAAAGACATGGGTAACCGTAGCAGCATATGCTGTTTTTGCAATGCAGCAACCTTCCCCTTTTGGGTACATTCACACTGCGAGTTAGTAAGCTAAAGTTTTACAATGCAAGGTAGCTGTATGACAAGGAGTCTACTATTAATAAATCTAAAATTGTTGCAGATACTGAGGGCAACATCTATGAACTCTCCTACTCCATTTTTTTGATGCAATATGTGCCTGGCACAACACAATTTAATGTGCCTAGAGTTCGACAAAGTTTGGTGCAAAACAACCATACAAAGTTTGTCACATAAAACTCTATGTGCCAATGTTGAGTGTCAATAATGTTTGACACATTATTTAATTCATACTGTTGTATTATACACTCCTCTATATCTATTTAGAACTGGTGTGCAGGTGCTAAGTTACATAAATGTCGCCCTGAATTTTTCGAAAATTCCATTCACTATCTGTTGCTAAATGCTATTACTTGTAGTAAAACCACAGTATGCAACTAGACTTAGGAGCTCCTTCACAGCAATTTTTTTCAAGAAGTTAAAAGGTTGTCCAATTTATGTTTAATGAAATTTTATAAGCTTCAATATAAGCTGGTTGTGTTCAATTAAAAAAAGCCTATACTAACCTTTCTCCACCCCTCCTTTCCAGGACTGGTACCGCTAGATCTGCTAGAAAGAAGAAGAAAAGAGGATCCAGCTTTCTTAAAAAAATGCAATCCTTATTGAAAATCTATTACCCATAATATACATAAAAAAATGGTTTATGGAGTTCAGGTAAAGACAACCTTAATCTTAGCCTAGGTAGTTGTCAGTACAATGCCCTTAAAACCCAGAAACACATCTAATAGAATTCTAGGCTATGACTTAAGGTATGTTTGTCTTAAACGCATAAGCCATTTTTTATGTGTATAGTGGGTCATGGATTTTCAATAAAGACTGTTATTTTTCAGTAAATCTGGATGCTTTCTTCTTCTTCTTTTTCATCTTCTGTCTGGATATACAGTTGCAACCAAAAGTTTACATACACTATATAAAAAGGCACATATGCATGTTTTTTCTCATTATCTGATATGAAATCAGAATAAACCTTACCCGATCTAGGTCAATTAGGATTATCAAAATTATTTAGATTTGCCAAATGCCAGAATAGTGAAAGAGAGAGAATTTCTAAGGCATTTTTATTACTTTCTGCAAAGTCAAACACTTACATACACCTCATTAGTATTTGGTAGCATTGCTCTTAAACTGTATAATTTGCGTCAAACGTTTTGGTGATCCTTCCACAAGCTTCTCACAGTAGTTTGTAGGAATTTTGGCCCATTCCTCCTGACAGAACTGTTGTAACTGAGCCATGTTTGTAGGTTGCCTTGCTAACACCTGCCTTTTCAATTTTGCCCATGAATTTTCAATAGGATTGAGATCAGGGCTTTGTGATAGTCATTCCAAAATATTGACGTGGTTATCCTTAAGTCACTTTGTAACCAGTTTGGCAGTATGCTTTGGGTTATTTTCCACTTGGAAGACCCATTTCCACCCAAGATGTTGCTTCATATTTAACTTCCGGCCCATGGAAGTGACCGCCCCCCAGGCCCCACCGCGCCAGCCCGGTTTTGGATTCTTGGCTGTTTACGGCTAAAGGCGAGGTGTTTAGCTGGAAAGGACCCCCTCGGCCCAGTTTTGGAAGTTTGGGGTTAAGGGCCCCTGTCCTTCGCCCAAAAGGAAGCCCGCGCAAAAGCCCGGGAAAGAACTTGGCGGGGGGGACCCCCCCCGGTTTCCCCCCCCGCTCCCCCCCCCCGTCCCGCGGTGAAGCGGGCGTGAAGCAGGTAAGGCCCTGGAAAAAACCAGGAACCCCCCAAGGAAAAATGTCAGCAAAAATACCAGAGGTTTTCCGTTAGAACATAAGGGACCCCGGATAGGCAGGAATGACCAGGTTAACAATTTTAAGGTAAGACCAAACACCCCAGAACAAAGGGAGCACTAAGGACAGGAACAACGGCAGGATACAGAAAAACCGCCGAACGGCATTGATCGGCCAGGAGGCCCTTTAGGTACAAAAATTGACCCAAAAATCTAGGGTAAAGCCCAAACCCCTGAATTTGGAGGAGACCCCAAGATGGGAAGCAGCTGGGGGGCAACAGATAATGAATGAAACCCCAACAGAGGGTTCTCTTTATCCAAATGGTAAAGAAGTTCCAAGAAAAAAACATAAAAAGGAGGAACTCAGGGCGCCCAAAGTTTGAGGCATGAACCAGAAGGACCCAGAAACAAAAAAGACAGGACAAGGGCAGCAAGTTACAAAAGCCAAGCAAACGGAAGTTCTTGCTGCTAGTGGAAAGGGGAGATAAGTGACATGTCAATTCCAGCGGGTTAAAACGCCCTGGTAATGCAAGTCAATGGGCCAGCGAAGTGCCGCCCCCCCCCCCCCCCCGCTTCCTCCCCCGCTCCCGCCCCGTCCACGGGTATTGCGGGGCTGATAGTCCGCAGTTAAGCCGTGTGAAAATAGCCTTAGGCTTCCAAACTTCTCACTTTTTCCTGGTCATGATGGAAAAAGTTTTGTCAGATCAAATGATATGTCTTCAAAAATGTAGGTCTTTATTCCTGTGTGCATTTGCAGACATTAATCTGGCTTTTACATGTTTCTTTTGGAGTAATGGCTTATTCCTGGCAGAGTGATCTTTCAGCCCATGTTAATACAGTACTCGTTTCACTGTGGATAATGACACAATCTTACCAGCTTCCACCAGCATCTTCACAAGGTATTTTGCTTTTGTTCTTGGGTTCATGTGCACATGTCAAATCAAAGCATGTTCATTGCTGGGACACAGAACCTGTCTCCTTCCTGAGTGATGGCTGGACATTGCCATCTTGTTTGTACAGATGAATGAGGCACCTTCAGGTATCAGTAAATTGCACCCAAGAGTGATCTAGACTTGTGCAAGCCCACAATTCTCTTCCTGATATATTGGCTGATTGACTTTCTCATGATGTTACACACAGAAGCAGCGTGTTTCTGGTGTGCAATTTTCAGATACCTGAAGATACATCCACAAGTGTGTCTCTAATTAACTCAAATGTTGCTAATAAACCATCAGAAGCTTCCAAAGACATAACATGACAAAAGACGTGACATCATCATATGGGCTGTCCCAAATTGTTTGAAGGCATAGTAATCCAAGTAAATGTAAACTTCTGACTACACAGAAACTAATAAAAATGCCTTAAAAATGTTCTTTCTCTCATTACTCTGGCATTTGTCAAGTATAAATAATTTTGGTAATCCTAATTGACCTAAACCGGGTAAGATTTACTCTGATTTCATGTCAGATAGTGAGAAAAATATACAAATGTATCTTTTTATATAGTGTATGTAAACTTCTGGTTTCAACTATTTACATTGGCTTGGAGTTTCCTTGCTTACAACAATCTATGGGATGTTTTTTTTTTTTTTTTAAGCTTCTCAGTTTTCTGTTTGTTTCCTTCTTCTGAATAGGATATCATCGCTGTTGCTTCTGATTGACTGTAGTGGTCATGTGCCACTGCTTACATCACTGTTTCAAGCTGCTCACTTCCAAACAGTGATGTAAGTGTAAGCAGTGGTACATGACCACTGCAGCCAATCTGTAGTTTTGGCAGTGACATCCCATTTGGAAAAATTATAAAGTAAAAAGTAGGTTGGGGAGAGTCTGTGCTGGTCATGAGGAAAGTAAATATAGCTTTTTTTTCTTTTTAGGGCACAAGCAGTTTACTATTTCATTTTTTTATTAACTGGACAACTCCTTTAATTGACTTTCAAAAAAAATCTGTTTACATATTGTGGTTATCAACTGCACTGAATAGGACACATGCAACATTTTCAGCTTTGTTGTATTTCTATTAGATTAAAGTTTTTACAGCTTCTTTAATTTTGTTAGAGAAAGATGGAGCTTGAATTGTGTATGCATTAATTTCTAGATTTTACTGCAATTATTATAATTAAATATCATCATGTAACTTCAATTGCAGATACAAATCTTTGGGTCACATAGGCCTTGAATTTTTGATACAGTTTTTAGGCATTATATAAAATAGATTCAGACATACAGTGAAAAAATGGAATTTAGTAGTAAATCCATCCATAAAGACAAACATCTAATAATTTAAGCACATACCTTAAATGGACCAGAGTTTCAATGTAGATATAAAGTTAAATAATAACCCTTTAATGACTAAAAGCCTTAATCCAAGGACGGAGAAGGACAAACTGATTAAGTTCATATCTGTAGAAAAAAAAAATGTGGAAGTGAAGAGTTCTGAACCAGAATATAGCCCTTGAATGCGACCCCTTCTGTTAGAAATGGTTCAGAGTTGCCCAAAACTGAGGGAAAGAGTTTTAGTCTCAATTGTAATGATATTGAATCTGTAATCAGTTTATTTAAGATAGTATGATTTGTATACACTGAAGTTCTATAACAATTGGTAAGCCAGTGATTGAGGAATCGTAGGGTGCTTTCACACAGAGCATTTTTGATGCATTTTTGAAAGTGTTTTTTGTGCAGAAGGGTAGAGCAATTAATGCTGTACATTTCTGCACAAAAAATGCATAAAAAATGCACCAAAAATGTGGCGTGTGAAAGCACCTGTAGTGGGAATCTTAATGACAATTTTCTTACAATGCTATTTTGTTGTTTTGATAATTTTTAATTTTACTTACCTATTTTAAAATTTTTCCTTATCGTTCTTGTTATACATATCTGAAGAGTTTCATCTTGTCAGTGTCTGATCAATTTATATACATCTAAAATATATTTATTCACTGATAAAAGAAAATAAGAGCTTGTATGCACTTGAAAATGGGTTTAATAATAGAGTAATGGTCTGCAAAGTGCAACGATTAATGTACATTCCAAATTTAAAATGTTAAGTAAGGAGCACGTGTTTTCTTGGCTTCTACTGTTTATTCTGGATGGGCATCCTTGCCATTGGCATCTAAGGAATGTACATGCAGCATGGTCTTAGAGGAAATGTTAAGATAGATTAGCTGATTATGTTTAAGAATAAGAGCAGACACTTTGTAGAGTAAGATCAGTTCAAAAGGGGTTTAACCACAAGGTAAATTCCCTTGCACTGGCTGTTTGCAGCTAGCTTTGAGCCGACCATGCATGGGAATGAGGAGGGTGGTGTTTGAGGCCGTCCTCTCTGTTCATTTCTATGGGAGCTCCTGAATATAGCTGAGTGAACTGGCTATACTTAGGAGCTCCCATAAATATGAATGGAGAGGTTGACTGCAAACACCACCTTCCTCATTCTCAAGCTCACAGCATCGAGTGACCAGTGAAGGGGATTTTACCCCATATTAAAACCCCCCCTAATTCATATGCTTTTTTTGTGCCCATACTATTGGATTAATAACTTGAACTAACAGCATAATGGTCCTCTTATAATACATGTACAAAACTACAGTTGTGCAAGACTGGCTTTATATACTGTAGCACTTTAATTAGAAGGGTTTAAACATCCATACTATACCGCCATCCATACTATAACACAACCCAATTATGGGTACAGCTGGTTCCCTTTGAACTTATATCACAATTGAAGCATAAGGTGATCAGAAATTTTTTGGTGTTTTGGCTTTTAAATATAAAGGGTTAAATTTTCATAAAACTTTTTTTAAAGGGACAGGATGAAAACTAATGACAAATAAAAGAAAGGAGAAAAGGGAAATAAAAAAAAGGGGATTTTTTTGGGGGGAATAAGGTTGGGTTTGCAATTGCCTTGGAGGTTTGGACTCTGCATTGCTGCACTATTCTTTCCCTTAAAACTACAGACACCATTCAATGTAGTCAATAAAGGAAATCCATTGCCTGCTCTCCAATAAAGGCTCCAAATGGAACCTCTGAAACAAATATGACCTGGGCAAAAGTAGGGGGATTTATAAGGTATGTCTTGCACAAAAAAACTCAAAATTAGTCAGAAAAAAAATGACCAAAAAAATAGTCAAGCATATGCCTTGAGATATAATTATCCATTACATTTTCCTTGTCAAAAAGGTTTTCCTTCTTTATTCCACATTCGGGAAAGGGGTTCTTGGAAAATTTGTTCTCACCCCATTTGAAGCACTGAATCCCCCAAAACTTCATTTTTTTGCCCTATCCACACTGCTTTTCCCATCTGTTTTAAATTTTCTGTAAATCTACATCTAATATTTTATTTAGAGATGGGAAGTCAGAAAACCCGGGCCCCCCCATTTTTTCTGGGAGCCCTTCTTTTTGGCTCATAAGCTGCAGTGATATACAAAGGGGGTGGGGGGGCTTTTTCAAAAAAGGAAATAAAATATAATTTTAAAACTTTTGTTGCCATTTTTTTTTTTTTTTTGTCTTATTTTAATTTATTTATTTTTTCATCAACGCTTAGGGCCCCATTTATAAAATATTTGGGTCAAAACTCTTTTTTTTCCCCATAAAAAGCAAGGGCAAAAAAGGGGAGTTTTGGGCCCTTTAAACAGATTTCAAAATTTGTACCCTTTTTGGGTTTATATGTCTATGAGATGGCAATATATTTTTTTTTATTTTTAAACTTTTCTACTTTATGGGCTCAAATCTTTTAGATGTGAGTTCATAATTCAAGTTCTCTTTAGAATTGATTGTTTATAATACTTGTATTTATTTTTTACCAAACAACTAGAATGAATCTCTTATGTGAAGTTATTACATGTTTTATTTAAATTTGTTAAACAAAATAATCACCATATTTTCTTTTTATAAGTTTTAGGACATAGTGGGCCCCCGCAAAAGGTTGATAACAATGGTGTAAATAAACCACTTATTAATAAAGTAATAAAGACATCGAATGCAACAAACTCCATACAGAAATGTAGAAATTATTGTTGCATGCAAGTTGCATTTGGTTGTCAGGTTTCAAAAGACATAGATAAAAAATAAATGGAAAAAAGTTAAACTAAAACGCCCCTCTTTGGGGTTTTCTCAGTAATTGTGCCAAAGATCACGGGTTTGATTTCCCCCAAAAAAACCTATATTTTGGGATATGCAAACAAAAATCTGTGAAACAATCAAATTTATTTGTTTTCCCCGTTTTTTGACTTTTAGGGCTAAATGAAAAAATGTCTAGGGCTAAACTTTCCTTTTTTTCCCATAGCAACCCAAAAGGCTCCCCTTTCATTTTTCGGACCCCAAAATGAAATAAAAAAGGGATCTCTGATTGGGGTTTCTTTTGACCTTGGGCAGTTTTTTAAAACATGAGGGGTTTTTTGGGCCAATGTATGAAAAGGTCCCAGGCTAAAAAATTACCTTTTTGCCCCAAAAAAACCAATCAAAAACCCCTTTATTTTTTCCAGAGCCCCAAAATGAAATGAAAGGGCCCCTGGATTGGGGTTTCTATGGGAAAAAAAAGTGAATTTTAGAGTAACAGGTTTTTTTTTACATGTGGCCCTTTTTTTTCTTAAAACCACACTTTTATTTCAATTTTCCCCCGGAAAGACCGTTTTTATGTTAAAAAAAATTGGGATCCCCGAGGTTATTGGAAGTTGAGGGAGCTTGTCCCAGAGACTGATCCACCCGGGTTTTCTTTAACATTTTACTTGTTAAAAAAATTTTTATTTCTGAAGTGGGATGGCTGATTTGGGGTTTAAACCGTGCCTTTCCCAATTGCCAAATGCAAAAATTTCATGTTCTGTTTTTTCACTATACATTTTTTAATCAGGAGAAAGCCCCCTTTGGGGACCAGGTAAGGGTGGCACCATCTTTTTTTCTGGAATATTTTGGGATAAATTAAAATATTCAAAGAGTCCCTTTTGTTTCCGATTTTTTTACTTATTTCACCCGCTGTATATAATAAAAATAAAAACAAAATCCCCCTTTTTTAAATATTTTCTTAAAAATCCATATAAAATGATTGTTATTTTTCCCCCCTGAAATTTTTTTCATGAAGAATTTTAGACCATGTCAGACAATATTTCATCAAGGGTTTTTTTTTTTTTTGTTCCTTATAGCAACCAAATCCCGGGAATAAATCTTTAATTTTTTTTGGGGACTATATTTAAAAAGAAAGGGGGGATCTTAAATTTTTATCTATGGGCCCAAAAAGGAAAGTCTTAAAACCATACCGTTTTTTAAACCCCTGAGGCCCCTTTTCTTTTAAAATCTTTTTTCTTATATTTCTCCCCAGATATGGTAAAAATTGAGCCCTTTTTTTTTTTGTAAAATTTTTCAAAAAACTTTGGGGGTGAATATTAAAAATGGCTAGGACTTTTATACTGTAGTGCACTTATCTAAAATAGTAGCTCAGAATCCATAAGTGAAGTTCCAGTTTCCTCCCTGAGGCTTCCAAAATTTTAAAATTTTATAAAACCCACATTTTTCTACCCTTTGAAACCCCGGGTAATTTAATTAAAAACTGACCCCCCACTTAAAAATCGTTTTCCAAAACACCCTTTAAATTTATATCTATAGTCAAGCAAGGTACAATGTGATTGCTAATATTTTATCATATATTTTTTCGTTTGCATTTTTTATTTATTTAATTTCCCATTTTCTGGGAAAAATTTTTTTTAGTTTTTAGGTTTTTATTAGAGATGGGGGAATCGGGTTCTAACGAAGTGGGAATTTCGGGGTTTAAAATTTCAGGAAAATTGGTTGGGAACAAGGGGTCCAAGGGGGCCTTTTGGGAAAAATGTGCTTTTTGAAGATAAAATGGCGGGGGGC